>BOPP01000094.1:3507229-3583704 GCA_017312745.1 Gryllus bimaculatus
TTGGTAGCTGAAGGGGGGGGGGGGGGGCTGCTGGTGTCGCAAAAAGCCGGCGGCGCTTTCCGCGTCTGGAGCGAGAGAGCGCGAGCGGAATGTTGCCGCGTATGTGTCAATCGCGTGGCGAGCGATGCAATTGCGGTTTATCACGGTTCGTGTTAGATTGCTTACGCGGACATGTGCTGTTTCGATGACCGCCATTTTGCGTCGAAGCCTTTGCTCCACAAGGCGACGAAAAGTTGCAACTCTCGCAATTAAAATGCGAGTAACAATAAATTGATGGTAATATGTGAAAGTGTTTGCTTATAATAGCAAAAGATAATTGCCCTGGTGATAAATGATATGGGTGTGTATACTGCCACGGTAATTTGAAATGTCTTATAATGATCTTGAAGGTTTTTATAGATGATTTTACTGTTTTTCTTTTTCTCCTCATTAAATGGTGTGAATTGCCATGTCTACCTTTGGCCACCCTACTGGTGACATTGTTGTACATAGCCCTGAATCTATCTACAAACAGTTGTTTTATGTCACGAGTTGTTGTAATTCAATGCACCAATCAATTGATCTGTGTTCTCTGATGTTTGTTATTGCTAGTATTACTCCGTTCCTTGTTATCTCTACAGCATTTTCTGGCCACAAATCCTTCTTCTAACAGCCTTTCAACCTTAACAGTCATGTTTTGCATTCACCTCATCTTAATTCCATAGAAAATGGATTACTACTTCTACTAGTGGCATCAAAGTCCATTTACTGACGCCATACGATTTTTGTTGAACTATGAAGGTGAAATAAATAATGGGACGTCACGATCATGGTTTATAATAGTGTTATTCATAACCTAATGTCAAGAACATCCTGTCCCAATATTCGGTAGATTAAACACTTTTTACCGCCAGAATTTTCATGGAATTACATGATGAATACGGTAACCATATACAGTCAAATAATTGTTTGAATAAAGTTGTAAGAATTGTTCGTAATAAAAGTAATTTGAAATAATGTTGTGGGAGTCTACTAGAGCGATCTCTGCTGATCAATTTTGTTGCTTGTTTGCGAATGTTTTTGAAATAATCATTTGATAAGTGAAATGGATTAATGTTTTAGTTTCACAAATATAAACACAAACTAATATCTATGTGCATTTATCGTATGTTCAAGGGTATCTGAATGTAATTGGAATATTTTAATGTGTGCTTTTTGTTGTTTCCTAATTCGCCCTTAATTTGTAGGTTTCCTCATCATCAACACTCAGACGATTATCTGTAGAAGCCCTTAACGGACATACGTCCTGAACTTGCCTTTTTCAACCTTTTCATTCTTCTTCTTACCCACCATTCCCTAACATGCTCTTCGCTACACCAAGTCTGGAGACCACCAGGAGCTTCGAGCTTTCGTCGCGGCTAAGGTAGTGCCGCATGGAGAGATATGTTCGTGCCGGATCTATGTTCTAAAAGAGGAGGTACATCCCCACTTCCAGATATAACAAGCTCTTACACTAACAGGAAAGAAAACTATTGAGGGCGGAAGCACAAAATAAACGATAAATCCATGAAACTTCGTCATGAAGAAATGAATCGATAAACGTTCTGACCATTTCAGTCATTGCCCTGACATATGTTACTTTTTCTGCCGTAAAAAATGCGACTCTAAATCGTTAGATAAGTCATGTCCTAAGCCAAATGCTTTTTTAACTTAAAAAAGGTTCTCTTTTTTACTAAACATGTTAATAGTGCTTATTTTTAGATAAGTATAATAGAGGGTTACATTGAATATTTTAGAAGTCATTAAAAATCGTCTCTGAAGAACGGCGCGAATGAATGTGAAGTAGCCCGACATTTCTTGTAATTAATAAAGTGCCATTGTCTAAGGTAGAATAAGATTCATGAACAAATAAATATGTATGATCTCTGCTATCTCCAATAGCTTGTTCAAAGTAATACATTTGAATATCAGTGTTTTTCAAATTCAGTTGATTCTTTAATCACTTAGTTGTTTTGGCGAGCAGTCTCGGGCCATGTCCGCAGAACTACGGAATCAATCGTACGTCTCATTGACTCCTTAAATATTCCGCTGACGCGCATGATGGCACGCGCCAACTGTCGCCCACGTCTCCAGACTAATTGCGGAGAGTAACATAATCGAGGCTAACTAGTTATTGTTGTTGGGACGAGACCACTCCGTCGCTGCGTGATTTGAGGGCGAAAGACGCGCGGAGGGTTTAGTTTCCTTCTCAATTGCAATGAGCTTCCGCTCCCGTTGGATTCGCACGGAGCGCGCCGACTGCTGCAACGGGGCAGGTCGCGCTTCTTCGGAGCCGCTTACTTTTGGGGGTTCGGCGGCTGCCTTAAAAAACGATATCTCGACGCTGCAACTTATTACTTACGGATTCCTAAGGCTGTTTCCTGAAGCTTTGGAGATTACGCTTTGGTCGTTTCGGTAATGCATTAATATTTCTTGATATCTATTGTGACGACGAAAGCAATGGGAATGAAACACGACAGTTGTTAATTAGTAGAGAATTTACTACCTGAACATAATTCAAAGTATCTTTTTGTGAAACGTTAGAATTATTGTATTTTTCTTTGTGCTCGAGAATTTATTAATTGAAATATTAATTGTATTAGTTTTCAATATAATAACGACGATAGACAGACGATTAAAAATTGTTGCCCGTATCATTTTATATTTGCAATATTTTTACAAACACTTACCACCAACACACCACCACTCACACTCTCTAACACAGTCACCACAATGCTCTCACACATCACACCTCACCTCACACAGTCACCAATCACACTCTACCACAGTCACTTAACACTCTACACTCACTCACACTCTCCGTCACACTCACAACTTCACACAGTCCACACACACTCTCACAGCAGTCACACTCTACACTCTCACACAGTCAATACTCACACTCTCACACGCACACCACCGTCACACTTCACACCTCAACAGTCACACAGCACTCTACCATCAATCACACTCTCACTACAGTCATCCACATCTCACAGCAATCACGTCTCACACAGTCACACTCACACTCTCACACAGTGACTAGCCTCTCACCAGTCACACTCACAAACTCTACACAGTCACCCACACTTCACAGCTCCCACTACAGCCCACACTCTACAGTCACTCACTCTCTCACACAGTCACACACTTACACTCAACCCATCATCACCACACACGATACAACTCACCACACACGCTACTCTCACCCCGCATCACACTCACACCTCAAGCCACTAACACCACACCAGACTTACACTCCAACCTACACCTTAACTCCACCTACCACTTACACTGCCACAACTCTACACTAACACACCATGACACACACACACCACGACCACCTTCACTCACACATCACACTTCACACTCTACACACATCCACACTCACACTTCTCCACAGTCAACACACACACACACACTCGCCTCACTCACACACCAACCAACACCACTACGACTGATCACACACACACCATACACTCACACAACCACGCAACACTCACACAACACACGTACCACTCACTACACACACACACACTAACCTTCACACACATAGCAACACTTACACACACCACACTCACTAGCACACAACTACCACCATACACACACTTACACTCACACACCAACACACACACTTCACTAACACACACACACACACCACACTGTCAACTACACAACACCACACCACACTTCACTCACTTCACACCCACACACACATGTCACTCACCACACACACACCACACCACGACACACTTCACTCACACTCCACACAACAACTACCACCCACCACCACCACTTCACGCACTCACACATCACACCTACACCCACCACACTTCACTCACACTCACACACACCACACACTCACTCACACAAGCACACCGACAACATTCACTCACAACACACACCACACACACCACCTTCACTCACACACATCACCACACCACACTTCACTCACACCACACACACCACACTTCACTCACACTCACCTACAACCACCAGCACCACTTCACTCACACTCACACACACCACACACACTTATACACACACACACTTACACCACCACTCACTCATCCACACCACCCACTTCACTCACACACACTCACCACACCACACCACCCACTCACTCACACTCACACACCACAAACACCACCACACTACACTCACACTTCACCACATCCACACCGCACACTCACGCAACACTTCCACATCACACTACACATCACACCACCACTAACAGCACACTGCAAATCACACTCACACTAACCACACTTACAGCACACACACACCACACGACATTACACCACACTACGACCATCACCCAACTCACCAACTAACACCACACACTTACTAATCACACTCACCACTCACACTACACACCACACTTATACCAACCTCCACACTTACACACACCACACTTCAACTCACACACGGCTCAACTACACCACACTACATACACTTACCACTCACCAACTACAATTACACCACACTACCTCACACATCTAACTCCACACTCACACTATCACACACTATCCACACTACAACAATTCACCTTACAACCGTACTCACAGCGTACAACCAATGTGTGCACACGGCCACTACTCTCAGCCCTCATCAGTTTTCACGAACGCTCAATTTTTTCAGACGATTCACAACATCCAACTATCCACACTTCAACGCAAGCACTCACGAAGTTTTGCTCAGAGCAGCTCTCAGACAACTCGCGGTCTGTGAGACAGCATTACACTCTGCATCTACTATACACACATACACAGCTGTTGTAAGTATCTTTACTATGGTGCACTCATCTGCTGTCATGTTCATTCCGATACTTGTCAGCACGACTTTCTATTTTCAGCCAACTAAACGGCTACTATAACTGGACACCAACTTAACACGGTGCACTTTAACCAACGTACACTTATGCCAAGTCGCGTGTTCAGCTTTCGTTTAACCTCTCAGCTTCATATTAACCAACCAGTTTACACCGAACTAGATTGTGAGCATGAATATTGTGACACACTACATACCACATACATGGCTATACACATATGACATAACTATTCTACGACTTGACACATTCACTTTGATGTTTTTACATAACGTTTACGGTACCTACGGTTATAGGTGTGCACCACACTGAATCACATCACTCGTACTGAGCGTAATATCAGATACTTGATAAACGGTTTCGTTAGCTCACTATTGCTTATTCCACCTGCAATATCGACAGTAGTACAAGTAAGAAAATTTGCTCTAGAAATAGCTCTGTCCGGGCTTCGTACGCAGGGGTGATGGTGCGTGGCTGACTTGGTTCGCCTGGTCGTGTTGGAGAATGGGGGGATGATGCAGTTTCGTTGGTGAGCGGTCGCGCGCGTGCCTGGCCGAGATATGATTGGGATCGCGGTTCTGTGCATGCTCTGTGGTCGCGCCGTTGTGGCCCAAAGTAGCCGTAGAGATACAATATACGGGTAAAGCCTTCTTGGACAGGCGTAGTATCATTTATTGCATTGCTAGATTCTTAGATGGTGAGGCAACGTATAAAGACTGCTGAAGCTTTTAGAATTATTAAGCACTCGTGATATTAAGACTTTTCGTCAGGTATAATGGAGAGAACGTCACGTTAATGTAAGTTCGAAATATGAAAAATGTATGTGTGAAACAGATCTGGATTTGTGGACTCACTTCTCGTAAGTGTTGGACTGTGTTATGTTTGTTTAATTTGTATATGAATTAACAATGAATTATGTAATCAGATATAAATAAAAAGGCGGAACAGGATAGTTGGTGTGTAAGTATGTTGCAAAGGGTGTGACGAAGAATTTATGAGTGTTTAATAGGTGGTCAGTATGGCATGCTATATCAATTGTCCATGTTCTATTCGCACCGGATGTCCGTGTGAGTGAAAGTCTTGACTGTTGATTGATTTTCTATCCTCCGAAGTTGGGAGCGTCGCCGTGGCTGTTGTCGTGAGGTAGGTGAGATGGATGAGTGTGTACGAAGCCCCCCGCGTAGAATGATATATAATGGGAGTGCGGGAGTGGGGGATTGGGCGGAGAGTGCTATATGTTGCATGGGTCTGTTTGTGGTATTGCTTTGGCTTTCCGGTGGTACAGTAGCTGCACTTTCCGCGTGTTTTGAGCCGGAGGTATGTCGGTAAGAACAGTACGTTAGGGTGGCTGTGGCGTCGGCAAAGTGGATGTCCGATTCGATGCAATGTAAGGCCATTGAATGTGAGCTTTGAAGAACCGGAAAGGTCAAAAACTGAGACTTTAGCTTAGCCTGACATTGTACATAGTATTTGTAAATCCGTAAGGGAGTACGCCAATTTGTTAGTCGTATAGAAACGTATGCTTCCTCTCGCTCTGAAAAAGATTAACAGCGTTGCGATGCTACGTGATAGCTGTGGATTTAGTACATTAAAGTAGTAATTGACTCTATAAGTATTATGAGATTTTAAATTTATTTTCATAATATAGCTAATTATACTTATACCATTTATAACCAGTGTCGTTGTTGTTAATAGAATTGTATACTTATAGAGTATAAGTTATGGATTATTTGTATCAGGTGGTTGCAAATGAATGTTGCTAAGGTTCTGTATTGTGTGTTGTCATTATTCATTCGACGGTCTGCGCCGTACATTTGCCGAAATGAAAGATAATACTATTAGTCGTCTATAGAAGTCATTCAGACATGTTAGCTTATAATTTATGAGAAGTAAGTACAATTGTATTAAGCATAATGTGACTGTATAAGAGTAGGTACATTTACGTATTCCCTACCCTTCTGAAAATCGTGAGTCTTGCACGTGATCTGCGATTAATTCGTTGGTTTAAATTGATTGTTCAAGTAGATGCTAATAGAGTGACGAAGTGTATGGTTAAGATGGTTAAGAGATGATGTTACGTACAATGGGATGAGTTGTCAAGCGTCGAAATATGCTTTTTATGCAGTCGGTAGTTCTTTCTGTATTTAGTACAGATAATCCTCTAGTAGACTACCAGTAAGTATTTATTAGAATCTTAGTTTGGACGTCGATTATATGTCTAGTGTGAAATGCGTGAGAAGATTCAAGGAAATTCTATAGTTTCATTCGGTATTTTGTCTACACCAGTGATTTGTAGAGATTAAGGTAGATGAGAGTTTTTATACATTTAAGGATTTATGTTAGTGTATTGGATTGTATATTTGTCTGTTGATCGATGATCTGTGTTTTATTTGTTATTGAGTTTGTATATATATGTTAGTTTATAATGAATTATCCTTAAGTAAGTATGCTCTGAAGGCTTCTGTGATCTAGCGCGCCGTTTGATTGTGTGCATGTGCTCATTTGGCCACAGTGTGGTGCTGCAATTGTTACGATCGCCGCGCGAGGCGTCGTCGTACGTATCGTGTGTAAAATAAATATGGTAGGTCGCGTCGTTCTCGTGGAAGGGATAGATAGATTTTTCCTGTGCCCTATCCTGTTTCTCGCGCTGGAGGCGCGTGCTACGTCCGTGCAAGTGCGCGGCCGCGCGCGCGTGATGTAAATCCTCTTTGCCGACTTCCGCGGCCGAGGCGCAGGCGCTGTGCGGTGGGTGTAAGTGGAATGGGAGAAAGCGTGCCCGAAGACAGTCTTTGCGATAAAGACAGAAAGGGACTTGGGGTAATCGTGTGATAGTGGATGGGGAGGAGTTAAAATGTGATAGCGAAGTATAGGATAGCAGTATCGTCAAAGCATAATAACATTTTCTGAAAGTGGTTCTAAAATGGACAAGAGATGTTCTACAACGAGTTTTTTGTAAGTGTTAATTGCCATGGCTAATGATTATGAGAAAACAGCGAAGATTGAAGTTAAATTTATTGCGGAGACTGTCTTATATTTGAGAAAAATAGGAAATGGTAAAAAAGAACGGAAAGTGTGGAGAATAAATTCACTGAAAAATAAGCCAACGGTGCAACGGGAATTATTTTTTTATGGCAAAAGAAATGGGGGATTTTAAAAGAAGAGAGTTGTGTGAGAGGATGACGATATGACCAATGGAGCCGTTGGTGCGCGCAAGTGGAATTGGAGGACTATGGCGTTGCGGAGGGAGATGGGCGCAGCCGCAGGTGATACCGGCGACGATGTCGTAATGGCTGTAACAACGGCAGCGAGTGATAGGTTGCGTCAACTCTTGTCGGAGGCGGCAGCAAGAATTAAGGCGAGAGGGTCGGCGGCGGCGCCTCGGCGGCGGGAGAGTTATGTAATCCCACTTCATCGGTCGTCCACTTGCGGCGCCGCTACAAGCCGACTAAGGACGGAGGAGTCATTTGCAATGCAGAACGCGCGGCTGCGACCTGCAGCTACGCCACGCCTCCACCACACCAACCTTCCCGAACTCCCGCTCCGCCCGCGCCCGCACCTTTCCTGGATCCTTCCCGCGACCCGAACTCTCCCGAATCTCTTTGCGCCTCCCTGTTACACTCAAACATCTCACCCTCCGGTCACCTCTCCCTGCCATTGCCTTCACACCTCTCCATGCCTCTCTGTACCTCGTAAACATGCCTGCGCCTCTGAGCCTCTCCTACCTCTCCTTCGCACCTTCTCATATCTCACCTCTCCATCTTCACAGCCTTCAAATCAACCCACGATCTGCCCACATCATCTCATATTTCCGACGTCATTCCACATAACTGCACATTCTCTACATCGCCCACACCCCCACTCTCCTTCATCATCCACCACATCTTCTCTTGTATCTCTTTGCGCCTTGTTGCATTCCCTGTGCTCACTCACTGCATCGCCCTCACCCCCCTCAGACTGGCACATCCCTGTCCTTCCACTTCATCCGCTTTTAGACTCCGTTTCGTCTAACTCCGCTCCGTCCGCCTCCCACCCGCGTCCACGCTCCTCTCCCTGGACCACTCCGCCACCGCCCCCTCATTGGATCTTTCAGCTTGCGCGGCTCGGCTGCTGGGGAGCGGCCCCGTACGCTGCGGCCGAAGGACCGGGCGCGACCTAACGGGCAAAGGGCCCCCTGCAGCACTTGGATGATCGCAACTATGCGGCTATTCCCGTTTTCGCCGCGTCTGAGGTTCGGGGGGCGGGACCGGCTGCTGCGGGGCGCCGCTCGGCGCCAGTGCAGCAGCTGTACATCCCAGGGACGTGAGCCTGTGCGAGAAGCTCTTTGGTATCTTCTCGGGGCAGGTTACTTCGCGCTATATTGTCTTCCTCAATTTGTGCCTGATTTTGTCCTGAGGCGGAAATAAAATAAGAAAGCGTTTCTTTCTTTACACACATCATATTTTCATCCATATTTATGCACGTTTTTTAATGTCAGCTCGTTCTTTTCCTGTTATCCCGCGTTATTCCCCTATTTTTGGCTTTCTCGTCTTTTAGTTTTGATTCATTTCTTCATAATTCTTTTTCTTTTCGTTCATCAAAGATTTTCATTTCGTTGGCAGAATAATACGTATTATTCTGACATTTGTGAACATTTAGTGTTCACTTCTGCATTCAATATCAGTGTTCATTAAGTATCTTGTTCGCATTGATTGTTGGTAAATTGCAGTTTTTTGTTGATACAAATAACTTTAATAATGATATGGCGTTGGCAAGTTTTTGTGTATTGATCATGAACCATTTCCATCATTATTTGCGTTGATTGTTTTTCATCACTTTTGGTACTATTTGTAACTCGTTTTATTTGCGTTTGAAGACCATTTTATCTCTTATTGTTTCGTGTAGACTTCTTCTCTTATTTATTCCCTTCTATACTTTAAACAGCATTACGACCAGCACTGTACCGTCGTACACCCTAAGATCTGTTCGCACCTTTCGGATTGGTGAATCCTTGTCCTTTAGAATGAAGTTTATTTCCGTTTTCAGCGTTGTATCGTCGCTATACACTCCCCCCACCCTTATCAATTTTTTCTTCTCACCTCCTCCCATCCACGAGCCCCTCTTCTTCACTTGCCCGGCGTTGTCTCGAAGTGCGACGCAGGCGCGACGTCTGCGCCTGCGCGGCGACGGGCGCGGCCTGGCGCGTGTGCGCGAGGTCCTTATTAAGTCTGGTAAACGCTCGCTTAACGAATTCGCCCTCGAATATGGTGAGTCGAGGGTCTAACACGAGTATGCTGTAATTCGGCGGGCGGAAACCCGAGATAATGAGAATCTAGAACCGTTACGCCGCCCGAGGGGCGTGTCTCGTGCGCCAGCCGCAGCGGCCCGCCCGCCCCGCCGCACTCCTCTCCTATTGCCCGCTCTCTTCCTCCCAAAACCTTCTGTCCCGCCCCATCCCCCTCGCTCCCGCACAAACACCCCCCCCGGCTACATTTCCTCCCCCCACCCATCCCTTTTCGTCCCCACCCCACTGCAACTTCTGCGGCGCCTTCCGTTCCCTTCCCCCCCCCGCCTACAGCCGACATTTCGTTGGACTTACAGTTTCTCCTTCTCGCGGAATGCAGCACAATTTCCTGGCGTGGGGTTGAATAGTGGCGGAGTGTTGTCTCTTACTTTGCACACCTCATCTCCAAGTGAAAAGTCTCCGTATGATCTGACCAGCGCGCACAATGCGACTGAAGCAGTGCGAGCACTTCATTTGCATTTCGTATGACGTCCTTTCGAAATGATTATCAACTGCCTCCGAGCGCAATGCAGCATAGTTTCTCTTCTTACGGGAGACAAGAAGTGGTTGTTCAAAGAGAGTTTGACGCACGCGGAATTAGTATATGCAAGGTTATTTTGAGGTTTTTTCTACAGTTCAGCGAATTTACGTTGAGACAACATTTGTTTGGGCACACGACAATAGGGGGAAAAATCCCTTGCAGTTTAGGTTTTGAACTCATTTTACTTGTAACGTCCATGCATGCGCATTTTCGTTTTTTCACTCTATTACGAACACTATCCATCATGAAAACTCACAAAAGAGAATACAGTTTGTTTTATAGTTCCTTTTCAAAACAGAGTATTTTCATTTCCCTTCGGAAAAATCATTGTAAACATATCATTCAACAACATTCATTCAACCGCGAACGTTACCGCTCGTGGATAATAATACCATTCTACGAGCGCAGTGTTCGCTCGTCGCTGCGCCAGCACTTGGAATGCGCGTTTCGCCGTAGAAATTGGCAGCATCGCTGGCGACGGCGACTGGGCGTCGGCCAGTCGTTGGGGCGGCAGGAGGCACGGACAGCTGCGCAGTCTGAGGAGCGGCTGGAGAATGGGCTGCAACGGGGCGAGGCAGGGTGGGAGTGCGAGAGAGAGACGCGGAGTGGTGGATGAGGGGTTGGATTGCTAAGGTTGATACAGAGGAGGATGTGGGCGAACGGGCGGCGCGGGGTGGCGATTGGAGGTGTGTGGATGGTGATTGTGGTGTGGAGGGTGTGGAGGATGTGGTTGTGGCGTGGAGGGAGTGTGGATAGTGAATTTTGGGCCGTGGAGGTTGTGTTGTGGATGATATGTGGGCGTCGGAGCGTGTGGGTCGTGGAGGGTGGGCGTGGAGGGGTGGCGTGGAGGGGTGTGGGCGTGAGAGGTGTGGGCGTGGAGGGTGTGGGCCGTGAGGGTCGTGGCCGTGGAGGATGTGGGGCGGGAGCGAGGAATGGCGACAGAAGCGCTCGCAAAAGCGTGTTTCGGAATTGGAGAACTTCGCTGTGAACTCAATTTCGACCTAGCATCGAAGGCGTTTGCAGGCATCGAGCAACGTCCCCTGCACACTACGAACACTGTGGGGTTCTGCAACAGCAGCATAAACACTTTTAAAGCTATTGTGAAAAAGTTAAATTATTATAAGCGTTTAAGTTAGAAGTGTATGTGTAAAAAAGTTCTTATACTTCTGAACTGGTAAAAATTAGTCCATGTGTTGCTATGATTTTTAAATTATGTATCTAGGTTTCTCTACATGGAATTTTACAAATAATCTGGTCTAATGCACAGACACACCATTGCAGTGTGTTCTGGAGCGAAGTCAACTATATTCAACTAGACAAAAGTAGTTTGGCAGCCGGAAATAAAATCAACAACCATGATACCGGAAAATTGTGTTTTTAAATTGAATTTCCTATCCTATACTACGCAAATAAAAAAATTATGAAAATGAAATATTTCTTACATTAGACAATTAAAAATTACTTTGTACAATTTAATCACAATTCATTTCTAAAAATAAAATTGAGTGTGTCTGAATCAAACATTACTTCTCTTTTAATATCTCCTTATGCTCTCTGTTGATCTATGTAAACATTATTTTTTATTTTATTGTTTTGTGTCGGGGGTAATATTTGACGACTGAACCGACTTCAATGTGTTTTTCACTAAAAACGGAGAATTGGTTTATTGTACAAAAAAAATTTCGCAAATTATGTATTTTATCATGATGTAACAAAAATAATTTGCTTTTGGATACCAAATCTCAGATTCATGACAATCTTCCGAATGATTTTAAACCCAATGGATCTTCAAGAAAGAGAAAAATTTTCTATGAACTCAGAACTTGTAACTTGTATTGCTATTTCCTCGTCTAACCTCTAAAGCAAATTATTTGAAGGTATACCACTATTTCGGTTTTCGCTAATTTTTCAAACGGCGAGTAAATTCTCAAAGAAAATTAAAAATATTTCAATAAAGCCCTCTATTTTTCTACAAATACGTTTTTAATTCGTGTGAGCTAGTGCAAGTTAGGCACGGCAATTGAATTAAACTGGTTACTAACGATTAGTAAATATAATAATAATAATAGTGACTTATTTATGTGGCGAGACCTGAGGCCATCAGACGCACTCTGCCGTCTAGCACGATAATAATAAATGTATATGATACAAATAGAAATGGTATATTTTGTAAACAAAATTAAAATCAACTTACATATGTCCTCAAACATGGACTCACAAAAAGCGGGAAAAAAAAAGTTTCCGGGGCAGTATGCACGCAAAACATTAGTTCTTAGCTACGCCATTACGCGTTGCGTTGCTGTCACCATCGTACGAGGGTTCGAATCGGGGTTCGAGGAATCTTGGATAGCAGGGCCAGAGCAGGCAGAGACGCTAATATGAATTCATTCTTTCCCACTAATAGTTGATTTTTATTACCCGGTATCGCCGGTACTAAACTATCAATTTGCTTCGCACTTTTGTTCTGTCAGTTCGAGGAATTCGGTGTGAATCGTTGACAGTTTTTCTTTGCGTTTTCACTGCACTAGGAAGAGCTGTTTTGTTTCATAATTAGGCTCATTTTGCGTATTATATATTTTTTTCTCTAAATTAAAAAAGGAATTTCGAAGTTTTTAACAAATGTAACAGTTTTATTTTCATTCGTAAAAAAAAATTTGCTTGAAGTGACTTTCAAACAAAATTTCTCCTGTTTTGCGGGCATTATACAGCCAAAATTGAGTGGGCATATTTTGAAATATTAAGAGAAAAGTAATCAAAAAGCTTGTGAAGTCGCGTACTGTGTCCTATTAAATGCATTTTGAGTCACAATGAACGCATAGCGCTCAGAGTAATGTAAATGTCAAAATTGCATCCTGGACGTTTGCGCGGAGTACTGCAACAATGATCTTGTTTACACTGTGTCATATTAACTGATAGTGGTCGCAACAATGGCTTTACAGATATGCAGGCCGGACAGGAACAAGCCAGCAAGATTGAAAAAGTGATGTGGGGCGAACAGAATTAGCAGGGAGACGATAGTGCTGGCGGGTGGGACACGATGTGCAGGGCCTTCGCTGCGTAGCGAGTTGCAGTAGAATTCCATTTCGTTTTCAATATAGATGCTTGAAAAAATCGGAAACAGAAGGTACTTCAGCTTGTATTTCTAAATAAATCGTCATTTTATGATTCTTCAATGTTCGTTGCGAAGTAATTTTATTGTGAGATTCTTCTGGTGTAGATTGAGTCTCGAGTATATTTGTTAAACCATTTTTCCTTGAGGTGATGAGGTTAAGAATTAAGAAATTAATCTTTCGCAATAGGTATTTATTATTACCATTATTAAATTTCGTTTTGGATTTTAAAGATTAAGGACTTCTTTCAATATATTCCAGTAATTATTCAGTCCATTTATTCAGTATTTCAACAATTTGTTCATCCAGAATGTCTCTCTATACTTTATATATTTACAAATGTTTTTTTTTTGATTTTACATGCTGATGCTTTTTCAGAGCCTGGTTTTTTGAACAGAGAGCAATGCGCGTTCGAATTGTAGAAAGGGATATTTCAGTTTGGAAGAGAAGATACAACCGAGTGAAAAGTGATACATTATAGACACAGGAAAAGAAGAGATCAGTGAAAGAGGGCAACTGGATGTTTAAATTATAATTAAAAAATAATAGAAGTCAGTAATGATTCGGCCAAACAAGGAGACTTCTACACTTGTAGGTTTGGATAATTCAGAATTAAACAAAACTCGGCATGAAACTCGTTCTGCTCATTATGACCGCTTGCTCACACAGACGTTCGTCCTAGAGTTTGAGCCCATTTGTCTGGGAAACGAGCTGGACATGTGCTTGTTAGTCTGAGATATGGATATAAAATGATCATTTTTCACTAATTTTGACGTAATCGTACGTTTTAAAATATAATTGTTTTGAACTTAAACTGATATTTACGAGTAATTTTGTTATATGTATTGAGTACCGCTGTAACTCTGATAACTATTCATTTAAACAAAACTTCATATGGTTTTTTTGTGTGTTAGTAATGTCTCTGCAATTATTTCTTGCCTTGAATGAGCAATAATAATTTCCTTCCATGAGTGAAATTACCGGGATAAATACAAAGAGAAATTAGAAGAATTAATGAAACGATGTTTTCCTCTACATGCTCTTGTTACTGAGAAAACAAAACGACCGTTCAAATGATTATGTAATTATGACACACCTGCGATGAATTTACTTATTTTCCTCATTCCAATTCATATTATAACAATTATTAACTTACATAACCCATGTACTGGAGTTTTGCCTTTACTGTGCTTTCAACATCACGTCCTTCCAAGAGCACTACCGCTTAGCAATCCTTTCACATCCTAGCTACCAGTACTCCTCTTCTTCGCGTTCTCCGCCAGTCGGCCCCCTCTCTTCATTCCCCATCGTCGCGTGGACGGCAGGGTGGGGCAGCGCCGAGCGGTGTCCCTGGTCGCTCTTTCCGAATCGCCCGAAGGTCGTTGGGCGCCTGGCACGGAGAGGGCGCCCGTCCGTTGCGAAGGGCGCAGAGAGGGTATTCGGGAGGCGGCTGGTCGGTCCCGCGCTGCGCCTTTAGCGTTCAACCAATCAACGGCGTAATCCTCGGATTAAGGCCCTCGGCTTCCATCCGAGACACACGCTCGCCAAGATTTCAGTCCCCGAAGCGACAACGCCGTTTTCGACAAGCTCCGCGCGAGAACTGTGAGGGCACCCGGCTAATGAAATGCGCAGCTGAAAGGCGACTCATCGTTGAGTGAGGATTTTTCACGAAGTCACCGAATCTCTGGAATGGCCTTATTTCAATTTGGAGTTTCATTGTGCTGGGACAGTAGACAACAAGATTAAATTATAAAAATAATGTAACTAGGCCGCAGTGTATTTAGTTCATATTGTCAACAAGTCAAGGCTGCGATCTTGTTTTGAAATCATTATAACACTTCAAATGTATGAGCAGACTGTAATGAGAAAGGAGATGTACTATATTTCAAATTTCATAAAAGAGATGTTTGAACAAATTTACATTACAGGAAACCTCTTACAGGAATAAAACGTCAGTACTTTATTAATGTTGTAATATCTGAAAATTTATTATTTTCGATGTCGTATCATCTGAATCACGAGAATAAAATGGATATTTAAAATTAAAAAAAGCGGATTTTACAATATTTTATGCACTACACTACAATGAATATGATAATACACATCATTCTGCAAAAATATAATACAAGCTCGGCTCTTTTTGATATTTTCGTATTATATTAAACCCACTCATTTTCAATCTCTTTCGTTCAGAATTCAGGCTATCATCTTAAGAGACCCACTCGATCCGAATTCTTTTACTAAAATCTATAATATAACTTTAACAATATCTCAAAAAATAGATAATTAATTTATTTCATTATGTAGCAAAAATAAACATATAGAGAGTTCATCAAACGAGGTTAATTTCAAATTAGTACTTTGTATGATGACATCCACAACAAGGGAATCAGCATATTTCCACGAACCAAGCTATGTGCTATAGAATGCCAGCAACACGACTGGATGAACAGCTGATTCGAAGTAAACTCGACACTTTCAATTTCCTTCGAGATTAGCTGCGTCCTGACCTCTTGCGTGCGTGTACTTTAACATCGAGAGGGTCAGATTAGGGCTTATCGGATGAGGACGCTGCCAAATTCGAAACCAAATACGGTGATAAGGCGGTATATCAATTCGAAGCCACATACATATACCACTAAATACACTCGGAACAAAATTCGAATAAACACAAATAAATACCAGACAACTTACATTCCTGAAAACTAAGGTACAAAATAAAAAAAATTGAATTCCATAGCTCTTTCCGTACAGCTTATAATGTCAAAGTTCATACTTGGAATTTTTTACTTTCCAACTACAGCTTACTCAGTAAAGAAAAAATATTGAAATGCTGCGCGAAAACACGGTGAACTTTTGACAAAAAAACTATTGATTGTCGGTCCCAGGTAAGGAAAAACTGGATAAACCTTCCTTATGCATTGTAAATTACTTCCTATAATACTACGTTATGTAGTCAGAACACATGTTTTGTGGGTCGTTAGGGGCGAAAACCTCATTGACTGCAAAATGCCTGACTGCTGTGTCTGTCCGTCAGTTCATCTGTTCATCTGCCCGTCTGTGTGTGGTCAACGCTAGCGCCCAAACTGTTCAGCCGATTTTTTCCAAAATTGATATTCCCCAATCCATCTGGATGATGTCTCGGCCCGAATTTGTTCGGCTTGAATATTAAATCGGTATTTTAATTTTGGGGAGTACTTTACATGAAGTCCCTGGGACATTTTCAAAAGTCCCAGTAAAAATTAACCCAATATTTTTATTAAACTTTATCCTCCGATAGCGTAAAATATGCTTAAGAGAATGGTGCAAGTCTCATGTTCGTTGATATGAAGAGGTAAGGCTCAAAATGCAAAATGTTTCTCTGCACAATGTTTTTTGGAGCAAGTGTCCCAAAGAAACGTTTGTTTAAAAAAGACTTGATAATAAGGTAATAGAAGGGATTACATAATTTAATGTGGGCTGCTAAAAATCCCAAATGCCGAAAGACTTTGCATTTCGACGTGCATCAAGTAGGGGTGCACAAAAAATAAGTTCAGTACGTGATCAGCACAATCGCAGTGCAGACGCAAATACACCTTCCTCAAAATGTAACTGGAAGAAGGTGAAAATGACCAAAGTGAGGTTGGAACATGCCATAAAATTCCTTCATATGAAGCTGTGCGTTTCTGAGGAGAGTGTGGTCAAGAAAAACTATTAAAAATTTTACATTAATTTTCTCCAAAATTACAATTCCCAGATAATTTTAATGTTTAATACATCTCTTCGGGCGTAATTTTTTTAAAGATTCTCTTGAAACTTATACAGTATCTGGCTATTGAATCCAAAAAGATAATTTGCTGGTTTGGCTTCTCAGATATATTTAGTTTATTTTTAGCGCTTAATGCATATGTCATTATTTAATAAACCTATGATATATTGTTAACAAAGATTCAAAAATTTATTGTTAAAAACCTAATAAATATATTTGTACTATACTACTACTTTTTGTTCTCACAGATTAAAGGAACACATCTCCAGAAGATAGAAGATACATTGGTTGCTAACCAAAAGCATTCTCAAAATAATTACCAAAAAGTATTATTACTTAAGTACTTTCATTTGATTGTTGATATTGTAAAAAATTGAAGTTTGTATCACTGGTATTTTCAAAAATATGTACAGTAAATGTATCCCCTTAAGAAGCTTTAATAATAAAACTGCATTGTAATTTTACCACGAAATTATGTTCATAAAAACTTAGAACCGATATATGCACACATTCTCGGTCTTATATGCTGCAAATATTCTATCTGCATTCTATGTCTGAAAAGGTTAGTCGTAATGTGAAAGCGTCTTTCTAACGCAAGAGAAATGCTCAGACATATGTGACGGAGGAAGCGCAAATGACCTAAATGTTCTTCAATAAAATTGATTGTGGAAAGTATAAAAAAAAATTAGAACAATCAAGGTATTCATTATTTCGAAACGAAAAGAAAGTAACCACATTGAAAATAAGTTACTGATTCAGTTTATTAGAAAGTGCTAGCAAGAAAGAATGTCACGAAATTCATAAATTGATGTTTGTGAAATTATTACAGCAACCCATGGATTAAAAAATATCATAAGCATGTTCATAAGAAAACGATATAGCACTATCAAAAGAATTATAACACTCATTTGAATCATCCTCTGAAACGATCTTTTCGGAAAAGACAAAAATCCATGAGAAATCTGCATATAATTTATAGAAAAATTCACAATTATGTGATCATTTTCTGATGTAAGTTTTATGTTCAAAAATTTAAAAATATATGTAATTGCGGTTCTTTTTAGGTAACAGTCATAATCGTACTAAAAGAGACATATATTCTTTAAAAAAATGATCATACACTAACATTATTTACGTTATGTAGCATCTAAGTAAAGACTGTCATATATATATATATATATATATATATATATATATATATATATATATATATATATATCAGAAGGAAGGCGGTTTTTAATTTCTTTGATTTCGAAAGACAAAAATGAGAAAGGAGTTATTCGGCCTACAGTTTCAAGCAATGTGCCTTTGGAACATTTTGTGGAGCAGGAAAGAAAATCCGCACTTTGTACTTTTCTAAGGCACCACTCTCTTCGGCGAGAAGCTATACATCGGCAGAGCGTTCTTCAGCCGCCGCTTAATACACGTCGTGTTCTACCCAGGAGAGAGTAACAGCTCGCGCTCCTGTCTCTCTAAATCCTTGTCCGACTCCCTGCTGTTGCACACGCCGACTCCACCCTGCACGGCGTCGCTCACGATTCAATTCCCACTCCCGTCTCCTCTTTTGTCGCTTCACCCCGCAGCCACAATGTTTACTGACATTTTATTGGACCAGCCACACACCCTTAGAGCAGTGGCATATTTATATCCTTATCTTGTCGCCTCCGTTTACTGCTCAATCCCAAATTCTCTTCTATTCGGAGTACGAAACATACCCGCCCTCTTCACATATTAATCGTTCTTTTCTACATATAATTGATTTCCATTTACGATTTATTTTGATCCATGCCATCAGCGAGACATAAATCATCGACAGCATCAGCCCTTCGCATCCCTCTCATTCATGTGCACATTCACATTAGCGATGCTCTCTTTCCACGACTCCACGACCGCTGTGTCATCCACGCCGGCCCATTCAGCTCCGACATCATCTCCCGCACACGCCCCACTTCTCCCGGCGCTCTCTCCCTGCGTCTTCGCCGCCGCCGCCGCCGCCCACGTCATCGCCGCCGCACTCCGCTTAGCGAGCCGTCCAGCGCCGGGCGCGTCTTCGCCTCGCGGACAATAAACAAAGTCACGCGTCGTTGCTCGCGCAGCGCGCCTCAATGCGGCAGCCGGGTTCGCTTCCCCCCGCGACCCGGCGCCTGCGAACGCGGCCCGGACCGATAGCCCTAATGCGCTCCCCGAACCGATAACCGTAATACGCTTCCCGAATCGATAACCGTAATACGCTTCCCGAACCGCCAACCGCAGCACGCTACCCGAACCGCCAACCGTAGCACGCTACCCGAACCGCCAACCGTAGCACGCTTCCCGGACCGATAGCCGTAATACGCTACCCGAACCGCCAACCGCAGCACGCTACCCGAACCGCCAACCGTAGCACGCTTCCCGAACCGATATCCGTAATACGCTCCCCGAACCGATAACCGTAGCACGCTTCCCGAACCGATAACCGTAGCACGCTCCCAGAACCGCCAACCGCAGCACGCTACCCGAACCGCCAACCGTAGCACGCTTCCCGAACCGATAACCGTAGCACGCTTCCCGAACCGATAACCGTAATACGCTCCCCGAACCGCCAACCGTAGCACACTTCCCGAACCGATAACCGTATTACGCTCCCCGAATCGCCAACCGTAGCACACTTCCCGAACCGATAACCGTAGCACTCTTCCGGAACCGATAACCGTAATACGCTACCCGAACCGCCAACCGTAGCACGCTCCCAGAACCGCCAACCGTAGCACGCTCCCAGAACCGCCAACCGTAGCACGCTTCCCGAACCGATAACCGTAATACGCTCCCAGAACCGCCAACCGTAGCACGCTTCCCGAACCAGCAACTCGGGATCGTTTTCCGAACAGGGAGCCGAAGTGCGCGTTTCGTATCGACGCCCTGGTTTCGCTTCCGAAACCGGCAACTATAGTAGCTTCTCGATCCGGGTTATCTTTTCGAACCAGCGCCGCGGATTCTTGTCTCAATCCGGCGACCAAATTATAATGTGCTTCTCAAGCCGGCGACCTGCCACCCTTTCCCAAACTCACAACTACAATGGGCTGTGCGAACCGGAAATCCGGGTTCTCTTCTCATACCAGCACTCACAACGCGTCTCGAATCGCTAACCCGGGTCAGTTTTCCGAACCGGCATGCAGTACACTATGTAAAGTTGCAACTCCAAAACGCTTCCGAAACCGGGAACCACAACGCTCTTCTCAAACCGACAAGTCGAATTCGCTCTCCCAAACCGGCACCTGCAGCGCGATTTTCGCACGAGCGAGCCGGGGTCGCGTTTCGAGCGGCGGTCCCATGTTCGACCCCAGGCGCGGCGCCGCCTTGGGCGCGCGGCCGCCGCCCGCTCTCCGCAGGCGAGGGACGCGTTACATTAGCATCCCGCCACCATAAAGTGTATATTTTATTAGCTGCAATAACACTCCCTTCTGAAAACGCACTGGCGCAATCTAGCACGAGAATTAGATTGATCGCCAATGTAAACACGCGGAGGCTGCGGGGGAGGCCGCGGAGGGAGGGGCGATCGTCAAGATGGAAGTCACTTCCGCGTCGGAGGAGCAGAAGGGCGCGTTCGCACCGCACCCCCCTCCCCTCCCCGCCTCACGCCCCTTCGACGAGGCAGCCCCGACATCTGCATGTCTCGCCAGCGAAATTCTGGGCGAATTTTCTCGCTCAGAAATTTACGACGGAGAGAAGCTGAATATTCTTTTGCACACGAGTGGAAATATGGGTGGATTATTTCTAAGAAAAAAGAAAGTGCTCGAAAGGAAAACGTCAAACCGACACGAGGTTTCGGAGAATATTGTCAAGTGGTAAATTCATGCGTCAAAAAATGCGGTGCTCTTGAATGCTTTCGCAGATATCGGTATATTAGGCAATTCTCGATAATAAATGCCGCAAATCTCTTGGGAAAACTAAATGAAATTTATGTACCAGGAATCGTGCCTATGTAATGGTCACGATCGTGTCCAATTTAAAGCATCCGCATTAATATTCTGTTTTACAAACACTGCCATTCCCCGGCAGTAACGTGAAGTGAAATAAATATTTAATCTTACTTAAAGTTGGGTAATTTTTAAGCAAAAATGTGTAGAAGAATTTCACAAGTCATATATCTATTGGATCATCAAGATATGGCCACACATATAAAAAGTAACTTACTAATACTTGCCAAATAGTTTAGGCGTAATAGTTCAATCGTAGTTTTTTATGAGCCGGGCTTATGTAAAATAATTTCAAATGTATTTCAAAATTAAAATTTTTAGATACATCGGAAATCAATACATTTAAGCACTTTTCGTTGTTGCACAATATTAGTGATAGTCTAAATATGGACTTTTTCCTGGAAATGGGTTTAAACGCAGCAGTTTGTTTCGCGACGAAAGACAAGCTTTTTACTTAATACACTGCCTTTCTTGTGAAATATCTTTGTGAATTTTTTACTAGCAAACATGTAATATGTTCTAAAAAATATTTTCTCTTAGTACGTAAATTACGGTTTTACAAATGCTCCACTTTTCTTGTAGACCGAAGAGAAATCTTAAATCTACTCGATACTACGTACTAACTGTTAATAATGCATCTTGTGGTTTTCGTAGCCTTATACTCAATTCACACGATCTCCAAAAATTCTGACACTACAAAACAAATGATGTAGAAACACGACAGTGGCAAGGTCCGTTCATAACATCACCTGTCGAAAAGTAAAGTCAGATATTTTTTGCTTACACTGATACACCATCACATTACAGAAAATACCCCCACACGTCAAAATTATAGGGATTGAGCACAATATATTATCGACACACGCGAATTCATCGCAGTTGACATTTCCGAAACCACACGCAAAACCGTCCGATCACTTCACTGCATCCTCCCCCACCGCGCCACTCACCTGTCTCCTCTCGCCTTGTGCACAGTCGCTTCGCCCAGCCCCGTACGTCGTCCTCTTCTCGTCGCGGGTCGAAGTCGGCGCGCGCGCACGGCGCGCGTACTACGCGGGCACTGCGGCGCGGGCGGGGCGCGGAGCGGAAGTCGGCGCGCTTTGGCCGGGATGCGCACCGCCGTGCGGAGGTAGCGGTGCGCTCTTGAAGCACGCCCGGGGGAACCACTGGCGGCGGGCGGGGCCGCGCCGCGGTGGCGGCGGCGTCGGCGGCGGCGCGGGCAGGACTGTCCGGCTCGAGAGCGCTTGGCGCGGTTGGCCGGCGCGCAGGCTGGTGGGGAGGCCGGCCGGCGGGCGACGGCCGGTAATCTCTCTATCCGGTTCGAATAGCAGCGATGACCTTCGGCGTCCACCGCCGTGCCCGGAGGCACCCCGTGGCGACTGCACCGGCGCGCGTGCGGGCGGGGCGTGGTGTGGTGTGGCGTGGCGGGACGGAGCAGGGTGGGACGGAGCGGACGGACGGGAGACGAACGAAGTGGGGCAGGGCGGGCAGGGCGGGGCGAGGCGGGGCTGGAGTGGAGCGGGGCGGGGTTGGGCGGGGCGGGGCGGGGTGGAGCGGGGCGGGATGGAATGGAGTGGAGGAGGGGCGGGGCGGAGCCGAGGCGATGCGGGCGGGAGCGGGCCGGAGCGGGCGGAGTGGGGCGTATGACGGGGAGGGAGCGGGGGGGGGTGGACGGACGGAATGGGACGAGGCGAAGCGCGGGCAGGCGGCTGGTGGAGTGAGCGGTGTGGAGTGCGAGTGAGGAGGGCGGAGCGGAGCGCGGCCGGGCCGGGGCGGGGCGGGGCTGAGTGGATTCCGGATAGAGTGTGGGCCGTGAGCGTGTGGCGGCGGTTCGGATTCGTTGGAAGCGTTGAAGTACCGATTTGCGCACGGCGGGTGATGGGGCGCCGCGCAGTCTGTCCCCTGCGTCGGAACGCCCGCGAGGTATACGATCGATGAAGCTGTCCTCGAATTGTTCGTTTGGGGGTCTTGTCATTAGCTGGGCCTTTCGGCTTGTTCAGCTGGCCGTCCTTCTCGCCCTTTGATTTTTTCTCAACGTCTTTTTCCCTTTGTTCATCGTTCTTTCTGTGAGTCCTCCATCGATTCATCAGCTCAAGTTCTCTTGCTCTGGATTTCGATCAACGGCCGTGACATAGCTTTACAGTGCTAACCTTAATGTGCCAGAACAACATTTTTGTATCTTTATTTCATCTCCTGCTAAATCATCATTGATAAGTAACACGTCAAAACGTGCTAAATGCAACACAAGTTTTTGAAATGGTCATATAAGAATTAAGACTTATTGATATGATAATATCATTATCTTCATTATTTAAATGAATGTAATATTCTTGGATTCAGCAAATATTAGCTGCTTAACGTTTAAAATGTTTTAATTAATTTTAAAATTGCATTTTTAAATTAAATTTAAAATATATTTCAATAAAGTACAATTCATTGACGTATGTGTCTAATTTAAAATTAAAATAAATATTTGAATAATTACCTGAATTCAATTTTTTAACCAATTTGACTGTCTGTAAATATAAAGGAAGTCCTACTATGGACCATCCCCATAACTTCAAAACAGTTCCCGATATCGAAATGTAGTTGTAGCTCAAGTAGTATAAAATTATACTTTCTGTCTTGTGTTTTTAAATTAAATGTACAAGATTTCCTGTAGCAACCCATTCAACTGTCTCCTTTGGGGAAAGCACTTTTGCGGCACTTTTGCGAGGAGAGGGGAGAGGCCGCGAAGGTCACGTTCGCCAAAAGCGACGGCAGCTACAGAACAAAATGTACGTTTAATTTAAAGTCTCAGGTCAGAAAGTATAATTTCATGCTCAAAATACTACAGAAATATTAACATATGTTACATCATTGTATTCCTCTTTTTATTACGTATCAATTGCTAGTGAGGAAAATATATGGTTACATTTAAAAAATCAAAGATGAAAATTTGTCAAAATAACACATATTTCAAACAATATCTCTACACCATATCACTTGTCTCATGATTACGCATTGTTAAGTGAAAACTGCATGTCCATATTGGGAACCGTATAGAAGCTATAAGAGTGGTGGGACTCTGTACACGAGACCATATTCAAATTAATCTAATTTCAGTATTAATAAGACAGACATAACAAGAAATTTACATTGTTCTTAAAAAACTTTAGGTCAAACAAAAATGCATATGATCGTATTTACAACGACTAATTAATCGCAATAACATTAAAAGAGATCTTTTCATGTCATTGGTTTACAGTTTCATAGCATTTTTCAAGGTCGTGAAGTTATAAACAAACCACAGGAACACTTAGCCGTTTCTCTAAGTTCGTGCGTCACTAAGGTTGCTGAGTCACCAATGGAAATATGATAGTTGAAAGTGACCACATATTTTACATAATTTTGTTATTAATTATATTAGTATGTATCAGTTAGAGGGGAAATTTGCACCATGCTATGACTCAAATCGCCGAGTAACACAATAAGTCCGTAATTAGGTGAAATTACACAGGTCTAATATTATTATTATTATTATTATTATTATTAATAATAATAATAATAATAATAATAATAATAATAATAATAATAATAATAATAATACATGGAAGGTCTAATAGGTTTGCACAGGTCTAATAAGTACGAACAGGAGGTCTAATATCTAATAGATTTAGACGATTAAATTCTAAGTTCCAGTAAACGTTCGTCTCTGATCATGCCTCCATGTGGAAACATTTGGTACACCTGAAAATGGATTACGGGATTAACTCAGTTGGAGGGGTATATACAAGGGTAACATTAAATTAAGTACTACGAAATTAATCAACAGCAATCACTGCTAGTGATACCAAATTATAAAATTTGTAAATATGGTAGAGATATCGACGTACATCTGCGGTCTTTGAGCTGCAGATTAAAATCCCAAAGG
This sequence comes from Gryllus bimaculatus, assembly GCA_017312745.1. Taxonomy (NCBI): domain Eukaryota; kingdom Metazoa; phylum Arthropoda; class Insecta; order Orthoptera; family Gryllidae; genus Gryllus; species Gryllus bimaculatus. The sequence goes on from BOPP01000094.1 coordinate 3,532,604, forward strand.
GAAGAATGATCATTTCAAAACCATTTCTTATTATATACGTTATGTATTTAGAGAATTATAACTACAACTCTATGTTGATTTTTCCGTTCTGGGAGTAGTATTATACTGACAACTTGGAAGTCATTGTATATTGTATTTCTGTTAGACCAAAATAGATTGTAAATTCCTGTCTGTTGAACAACATTTTATTAGACATTTTTGACTATTTAATCACATTTTAATAAAGATTTTTAAAAACGGCCTTAAACCGGTGTGACTGGGTATAGATTTTCGTCATTTTTTGCTTTATCTGCTGTATAAACAAATATTTTTTACAAAACGTTTCACGAGAAAAAATAAGTTTTTGGTTATTTCTTATTGCAAGGGTATTTATTTTGTTACTCATTATAACAGAGAAAAATGATTGCAAAATCGCATCCAAGTCACTCCTTAAGACAGGGTGACTTGGTTACACAAGTATATTACCTTGATATTTCGCTATACGTATGTTTCCATCCATAATTGTGCAAATAATGATGACGCAAAAATTTCATTTTTCAGTAACTATTCACCTTAAAACTGAATATTGAAAATATATTCTGGGAACATTTGTTGTATTGAAAGTCTTCGTAGAGAATATTTTAATGGAGATCAATGTTTCGAAGATAGATCGGCTTATTTTGACATGAAAATGTAACAGGTTTTGTAATCATATATAAATATTCTTTACTTTTCCATTCGTGGAAACAAAAATTGTTATTTTTTTCATTTTAATAATTGCGCATATAAATTATATTAATTTATTCATTTATCAAAATCGTAAAAAACATTAAGAAAAGAAAACTGTGGACTCCGAAGTCCCCCTCCCTCCTCACCACCCGTAAAAGCACGTTACCTTTTCTATCTTGGCATTGCTAGGGTTAATCCACTTCTGCTAACATGTTCTCCATTTCCATGGATGTGGAGGGAACGGGAGACGTCGAGATTCCGCGTAAACGAGTCTTCCCACTAATGACACCTAGTATGTATGTATGTATGTATGTATGTATGTATGTATGTATGTACTTGGCGCGATAGGTCTACCGGCGACGTCCCTGCCTCGTGGCCTTGGGTTAAGAGGGTACGTGTTGTTAGAACGTAGACATCCACACGCCGTATTTCGGTCTTCTCAACCTAAGAAGTGAATTTTCTCATCGTCAAGCAACATATACTGGGACATTGCAAGGAAAGCGCACACTATATTCTTGGCTCGACAGGGAATCGAACCCGGGGCCGCGTAGTGCAAAGCTGATCAAGAGCTAGCCACGAGCTACTAATGACACCTTAAATAACAATTTTAGAAAAAAATTAACGAATTACATTTCGAACTTCTAAGAAACTTCTTTGGCGCACTACTGAAGGGTTTAAATTTTTTGAAGAAAGCGTTCCTTAATACAAATAAATACAACTGTGTCGATTTCTGTTTTGTTACACTGTCGTATACATCTGCGATCTAAATACATAATATTTGTATATATTCGACACTGACAAATATTAATTTTAATAATATTTCCATTCAACCGTGTTGTTGACATTGCAGACTAAAAATACATTGTGAGGGACATGTTAAAATATAAATCTCTATTCGAAAATGCGAAATAATAAAATGCTGAAATTTAAAATGTGAGTATTGGAGGTACAGAACATTGTTTTTTATTTTTACCCCAAATCACACAAGGCAGCTACAATATTATTTCAGTACTCAATGTTTACATTCTCTGGTTTTTGAGGATTTTACTTAAAATACTAACTAATCCTTAATCCAGCTTCTACGCAACATTCACGATATTATCCGACCTCCATAATTCCAGGGAAAATGTAAATGTTAAGTAATAGTTATGACCTACTTTCATCATATACAACGCAAGTGATCAATACACTTCATTAATTACAACTTTTAGTTGAAGGTCACATTAACTGGTCAAGTTTACACAGATAAAATAACATGAGGCAATGAACAGTACATGTCGTAATGATGCATTTGTGGAATTTCGCAATCAATTTAGGATGATACATAATATTTTTAACAAATTTCTTTTTTTTTCTTATCTCACTACTTCCCGGTTAGTTGTGCAATGGCACTGCAGCCAAGGACTTTAATAAGCCTGCAAAAGGGGTCTTGAAGGAACTGCAATGATACGAATAAATGAATTTCAGACTGCTCAATGAAAAGGGGGAAATGGAATTAGGAAGGCGTCGACGTTAATCCTTGTAGTTTGTCCATACAAATAGAGCATTTATAACTCAAAACTGCTCCTAGAGCTTTATTACAATGCACAGTGCTATATTGTAGGGTAGCACATCATAAAACTGCAAGATCATATTATCACAATTTAAGAAACTTGTTGCTTTTCTTTTGCAAATTTAGCCCCATTCTCTAAAAACAGGACGGGAAGAACTTGTGACTCTAATTTCAACAAAATCCTAATTATTATTGATTGCATCTAGGGGAAAATTCACCACAATAATCATGTTCTTCCAAAGAATTACAATAACCTTTAAAAGCAAATAGTCTGAATGCTGCAATGAGTTTGAGTGATAGAATTAATAGTGCATTATGATTAGAAATAACTGAAATACAAGGTCGGACAATCTTTATTATTTGTGTATTATTCTAAAACTTAAAGGGTAACTACTTTTTTCATACACTCAATATTTTTTAAGAGATATGCTTACTTTGTTAACAACAAATTTTTCAATCCATACTTTAGGATTTATTTTAAAAGCTATCACATGGTCCAGAAGTTTTATAAGAAACATTTAAAGTCAGCGTTTCAATTGGGTGGGGCTTGGCGCAGTGTCGGACTGCACGCCTCCCATCTCCGGTGCCCGGGTTCGACGTGGAATTTGGGGCGGACGAAGCAGGTTCGCGGCAGGTTTCCTCATATTAACCGTCATTCCGCTAGTGATCCAAGGTTCACGGCTGCGTCTAGGCGATAATCGAGGAACCAGCAGAGAAGGTCCATGGCTCCCTCAGCGGGTTCTTGATAGGTAGGGTACAGGCCATGCGAAGTAGAGAAATAGGGAGAATGTCAAGGGAGAAGTGGATACACCCTCCTAACCCAAGACGCGGACGGTAGTAAATGGAATGCTAGGTGGAGCGAAGAGTGCAGCTTTGAAGAAGCTGGCTCTTGATAAGAAAAAACAGAGTTTAATAATACTTCAATTAAAATTTAGGTTGGTTGAAATGACAAAAGGTGAAGAATGAATCTGTTCATGTTACCTGCAGATCACTTCTGGCTGAGAGACCTACGAAGGTTCCTCCCTGTAGACACTCCCAACGTGCTAGAGAGATTTATGTATATTGCTGCTGAGGTACAATGGAACCCCTCATATCTGATTCCTAAGGATATCCAATCGTCTTTTCTATTTTGCCTTGGAAATCTCGTCTCGTACCCAATGCCACTTCTTGCACATTGTGGTAGTATTTCAATCTATAATAGTTTCCTACATCTCCGAGATTATAACGGGAAGTTTGAGCAACTGAAAGAAGATAGAAACTTGTGTTTTTTTGCTTATTATTTCTTATAGTTTATGGAAATACTACCAAGGAGATTTTTTACATTGAACGTCTCCATAAGAAACAAAATATTTAAAAGAGTCTGATACTCTATAATGAGATGTGCTATTGGAACAACTCTGGCAGCACGATTTGCTAGTTTTCGCCCAATTCGGTTTCGAAATTTGAGTGGCAGGGATTAGAAAGAACTACGATTGATTTTGCTTCAGGTACCGAAATGTAGTGGTCCTATCAGGTTCAACTAAATCCATTGTCGATTTGTATAACAAATCAAAAAATACAGGTATATTACGAAGAATTGTTGCTTTACTATAAAATTATATTGTTACGACAACTAAATGAGAAAAGCATATAATAAAAATCTGGACAATAGGGAGGGGCAACAGAGGAAGGCCGAGCTGCCTGGCAGAAAGGAAGACCATCGAGGTGCCATCATGTACGTATGAGTTCTGCAAACACGGTAGACCAAACCCTCAATACACACGCTCTTAGATTTCGAATTCGCAGTGTGTCAAATCGACTTAAACAATTGTCAAAAGAACTAAATTCCTATTATATCCTTTATAACAAATGTTAATAATCGCAAACAGCACAAAATTTACCTGATGGTCCTTTCAGGGTCTCCTTAAAATCGCTTCGTTGCCTTCTTTGTTTCGATTGTTCTTAACGAACAGCGTACTATTTAAATCCTTAACGAGAACGTTCGTTTGAGAATATACTTGTATTACGGACCCCCCCCCCTCAGCCTTGATAACTCCGCTCTCTCTGACTGTCCTATTCACACTGTCTGCTGGCTGCCCCATCCACTATCTGCCAAGCACACACTATCGGACCCGCTCACTATCCTGCACTCACTATCCTGTCCTGCCTCGTCCTCTTCGCCCGCACCGAACGACTTTTATACATTAAAATTTGAGAAACCACGATTTATTACCAACTTAACTATGAAGAAATTATAACTTTAAGCTTATGGAACATTCAACATTGTGTTAATGTTTTTAGCACGTTTTTTTCGCCGCGTGTCTTTCAATAATATTCGCAATACTTTCTTAAAAAAACTAAATAGGCATTGCAAATTTTTAAAATAAGTCCTACACATGTAGAATTACAGATCGTTTGTTTCGATTGTCCTCAACGAACGCTATACTATTTAAATTCTTCACAAACACCGGTCATTAAGAGTTTGGTCCCTTTGTTGCGTAATGTGCATATAACAGTACAGTATTTCTACAAAAATGTTTACCAATCCTCCCACCTTCTAGATGAGCGCTGCAAATCAGAACAGCCTGTGACGGCCTGCATCCGGACGGGTCGATTCGTTCATCCGCATTTGTGAAGGCGGTTGGCGCCTGCGACGACGGGGCCGGGTGGGCGCGGGGGTGGGGCGGCGCTAGGCAGGGGCGGAGCAGGGCAAGGTGGGGGGGGGGCAAGACGGGCGGGAGAGAACGGGGCGGGGGAGGCGGGGGGGAGAGGCGGGGAGGGGCGAGGAGAGGCGAGTCGGGGCGAGGAGAGGCGGGGAGGGAGAGGGCGCGGCAGGGAGAGGCCGAAGCGCGGGGAAGCAGGACAGGGAGAGCCGGGCGGGGAAAGGAGCGGGAGAGGCGGGGCAGGGAGAGGCGGGGCGCGGGGAGCGGCGGGGGCGGGGAGATGCGGGTCAGGTAGAGGCGGGGCGTGGAGAGGGTGGGCGGGGAGGGGAGGTGGGGGCAGGGGGGCGGGGCGGGCGGGCCGACGCCAAGCGGCGTGACCGAGCGACGTTGGGGCGCGGGCGCCGCCTCCCGCGGGGATATGCCTAAGCGGCCGCGATTTAGGAGGAATGCAAAGCGGCCGGTTTCGCATACGCCCCGCCCACTTCCCCCAACTTCGCCCGTCCGCTGCTCTGCCTTAGCCGCGTCCGGTCCTACCATGTCCCTCCTAGCACCCACGCGGACGGAATGGCGGGCGAACAATGTGGCGGGGTGGCGGGTTTTCGGGTGGTGGGTGCGTTGGGTGTGGACGAGTGGGTGGTGGTGGGCGGGGTGTCGAAGGGGAGGCTTGCTAGGCGGGTGGCAGCCTGTTGGGTTGGCGCGGGTGGTGGTGCTAACATGGGCGGCGGGTGCGGGCAGGCAGGAATCAGATTTCGCGCACGAAGGTCGTTGCAGACGCCGCCACCGCCGTGTGTCGCGCGCCGAACTGCGGCGTATTTCAATTGAGTGAGAACACGTCTTCGCGGTGAACAGTTCTACACGAGGTTTCATCGCTGGCAAATAGCTGGCCAGAATCGCTATGCAAGCTAGTAGGGGGCAGATGCCAATGTACAGACTGTTTTCGTAAAAAGGCACAGCCTTTCAGGTCTTTAAAATTTTTACGTATCTTAGTCAGCAGTATTTGTAAATATGATGGAAAGGTCACTATTTAAAAAATATTCTAAAAAGAGAAAAATTAATGTTCATATGTCGCAACAAAAATTCTATATTACTTAAACAAGTTATGTGATTTAAAGTTACCATACTTCAGTTTTGTTCTACAAATCAAGTAGTCGCATGATAAAGGAAATCATTTCAGTGCCTGTGGTGTCATTAAGACACACCAACTGGTAATCAGTGAAAACCTGACCAATTACAAATAACTGAGACAGCTAGCGAAAATGCAGGCTAATATTTCCAGTGCGCTGAGTCGAGGAAGATCACGCGTTTGGCTTACCCCACGTCTCAGGAGTTCGCGACAGCTCTGGAAGTAAAAAGCTTATGATGGCGAATGAACGAGAAAAACATCTTTATCGTAGTGTGACATTATCGATTTTGATTTACTCCATTTGTTTCTGTAAGATAAACAATACTGTCATCATATGTTACGTCACGTTATACAGTTTCTGTCTCTGGGGCAGAGATCGCCCTCGAAATTAGAGAAAGTAATTAACACCTACGAGTAGTAACAACACTGAAAAAAAGAACTGTTGGAGTACACCAGATCCAAGATACTGGGACAAGTTTCCTTGGTATCATGGACACGGTATAGTCTAACTGTTCTTTTTTCGGTGGTATTAAAAAAAAGTAGCTTCTTTTTAAACTTTCTGTAAAATAGAGTACGTTATTTCTTTTTTCAAGTTTGTACGCAACAGATATTCTTCATACTTTTTCACATAATCTTCAATGATAAGTCGTGAAACAACAGCTGAAAAATAGTTATTTCATACATAGCTCTAGAAAGACCCATTGGGATTAAAAATACTCTATGTCTGCTACAAAAGAAAACTAGATACATATTCCGGACGCTTCGTCGCCATGGAATATGCTATGGTAATTTTGCGGTATAACATGCTGCGCGTTGCCTTGACACGGCCTTGGCCGTTCCTGGAATCACTGAAACCGCCTGAAGTGCACCTTAAGTTTCTTCCTGCTGTGCCAGTAAAGAGACTCAGCGACACGCGACCGGCTGATACCGACCTCCCGTATCTGCTTAATGGCTCAACTGTTTCTGTAGGTCAAGGTATAATCTTATTTTCCCCGGCTGCCTACTTGAGAAATCTCCTTAGGAGGTTGTTGCGAAGTATCAATCCCCTTTGTAATGATTGGATATCACGGTCTGCCAAGCAGATAGACGACACCTAAACTTCACAAATTTGAATCTCCGGAGTCATTCAAATAATAATTTGTTTAGCTTTGATAGTATTAATATAGACATAATATATACAAAATTACCTTTCCTCACATTCTGATACGTAAAACATTTTCATGTTCCTCACTTCTAGTAAGCCTACTTTAAATTATTGTCAGACACCAAACAAACCATTTATATGAATGCAGAAAATTGATAGTTGACAAGAATAGTCGGCGTAATCAATTTTCACAACCAGTATTTATTTTGAAACGCATTATTATTAGTTATTTTTAGAAAGTGCTTCAGTTATGTACCGTCATCACGGGCTACTTGGACCCTTACGGTACTACTTGAACTCACGCGAGAAAAATGTTTCAGCTGCTTCTGTTCGATGGCAACATAGTGCAATAGGCCTTGGCCAAGGCATTTGGCCTTGGTCGGTGGTACATCTGTACGTTACAGCACTGAATTAAGTTTCTAGTGTCGAAATTGGCAGTATTTGAGCATTGCAAACGTTTATCACTACACTGAATATTCATAACACCTGATCAAGCGATAAGTTTACATTTTAGTAATTTTATATTTGTTAATAGAACTGATATGGTAACTGTGATAATAGAACGCCTTTTCCAATTCTTTAGATATCTTAATTGTGAGCACATCATCTGAAAAACCGAGCTACTTGGGCTCACGCTCGCAGTGGCATCAAGTAGCCCGCAACGTATGGTACACAAACACAAACATATAATACATAAGTAGCCTGAAGTCGGATATATGCGGATTACAGACGGCCCACCAGCTTGAGGCAGCCTTTCAGTGGGGAATAATGTCACAAAGACAAGCAGAAGCTTCCTTCAAAATAAGCCGATCGACTTTAAGAAGGAGACTGAAAAACAAATCCATTCAGAAACCGAGCCATCCAAAGGTGTTTGTTGGAAATGAAGAATTAGCCTTTGCAAGTGTCCTTGACAAAATCTGATGAACTCCATTTCAGATTTATTGTGAAGTATTACTTATCTATGCGTAGCACAACTGTCACTACTTTCGAAGACAATCTCCCAAAGCAAGATTGGGTAAAGCTATTTTTAATTAGGGGCCCATGGTAAACCATAAAAAATTGAATAATAAAAATTGCCTTTCTGCTATTGAAGTTATCTTCGTGTTTGTAGTTAATTTACATTCATGTTTGTATCTCGGAACTACATAGACCAAGTGCAAATCCCGTTATATAAAAAACCTTCGCGTGGATTCAAGTAGCCCATACGCAAGTGTAACGTAAACCCAACCTTGAAGACAATTCTACGCTCTTTGTGTTAAATATATCTTATCAAACTACTCTCGAGCATCTTACATTAAGCCATTCGATTGATAGAAAAAAAATATAAACTTATTTTGTTTAGTTTTTCGTGAACTAGAAAAGAAAAAACCATGAAAGAATTGAAATATTTTGTTCATGTAGCTCGTGTTTACGATATACAAAAATATTTCGTTCCTGTTAATGGAAGGCACATTTTTGTCTTCTTCCTGTGGAGTATTAAATGATTTATATAGCTAACAATTGAAACTTTTATGTAACGATTCAACAGAAACATGGACAAAGAGGCAAGAGAAATAATGTAATATTTATTTTACGATTCCTTCGTCATAATCGTGTACTACACATGCAGATCTTGAAGCCTTCAAAAGTAGAGAAATTACAAAGGACAGTAGCGTCAAATTTGAATAAACACCGGACGAACACGCCAATCATTTTGCCGCCATTGTCGTCCATATCAGTGCAACTGTATGTCAACTACACCGCCGCATTGTTCTTGTCTAAGCTTATTAATTTGTGAGAGCAGAGAAAATTATATTTTCGGTTGATAAAGAAAATGGCTAATTTACTAAATCCTATTTTTCGGTCAAATGGAAAATACGCCTGAAAAATTATATTTTACCAGTAAAAAAATCATAATGATCATTTTTAACATACTAGATTATTAGCAAGAAATACTTGGGTGCAAAATAAATAGTTCCACTCGGATCCGTTCTCCGCCAAATGACAATTGTGTTATTTTTTTCTGCACCGACGATCTGTGAACCATTTGTTAATTTGTAGCGGACATTCAACAATATCCACGCATTATCATAAATCCTCAACATACAAAATTATTGTTACCACAGAACAATATCAATGTGTCCAGCGGCCAAAATGAAAAAAAAACTTCATATTTGGAGAACAATTGCTAGTTTCAGTCCATTATTATGAAACGAAATACCATTCAGACATTCTTTATAGTACTTCATGCAAACTTTTACTGACAATAAAATGCCGGCACCAGGTAACAAATTTTACAGATTAAATTATCTAATCGTAATACACGGAACGCCTTTCGCTAGAAACCAGCTATCACAGATCTTGTTTTTATTTCTAATTGTTTGATTCATTGAATAGTATTATCGTAGTATCGTATTATTAATAGTAAATCGATAATGTATTTAGTCCCGTAAGTGAAATGCATGCCTTTATCGCGAGCTGTGACTGTTCTATTCCGCTGGTGGCCGAGATCCAGCGCCGACCTACACGTCGACTAAAAGGGCGTTTCCTCTCCCAACAATAAGGTATCTCAATAGCGGGGCACAACCACCAGCCAAGACAAGCTCTAAATCGCTGACTGATCTGCCGACACCTGGTGTTGATCAAAGAAACCTCGAAAAACTACCGATCAGAGCAGCTGGCCGCTAGAATTCTCCTTCAGACAGCAGAGGGACTTAGCCGTGCAGCTTGTGAAGAAAATGCTGTCACCATCGACCGGAACGCTTGGAGCTCACGGTCAGAGTCATTGCACAGACATCAGCTGAGCAACCCAAGCCGGTGTTTCTGCTCGAACTAGAGGTCGTACAGAGTTAAGAAAATAAACAAATAACTCGTGAACAAATTCTTAAGTACTTTACGAAGGTTTTATTCGCCTGGTGTTGATCAAAGAAACCTCGGAAAACTATCGATCAGAGAAGCCGGCCACTAGAATTATCCTCGAACCTAGGACCTCTCGGTCAGAGGTACTGCAACACAACCTGATCTTTCTGCTGAGGTCCTACAGAGTTGAGAATATTTACAAGTAATTCGTAGAAAAATTCTGCAGTTCTTTACGAAGGCCTTACTCGGCTACTGAACAAAATCGCAGATCGCAGTCACCCTTCTACATCACAAATCATTCGTAAACGCGCACGCTAACTGGAGGCTCGGGCACTCCGGCATCGACCTTCACACCGTGGCTCGCGACCTCCAACCGCAGCCATCAACACCTCCGCCGCCGCAGGGCCGCCCGCGCCCCACCGCCGCCGGTATTTGAGTTTAATTTCGGGGGCAATATTTACGGCGTCCGGCGGCATGTTTGCCGGTTGACGTCCGCGGGTCGACAGCGCGGAAGGACGGGGCGGGGGAGGGGGACGCGTCGCGGGTATCCGATTTCGATGATTTATACGACGTTTCCTCGTGTCGCAAGGTTGCCCCGCGGCCTTATCTTATTCCGATAGCGTCCCCAGACGGCGCCCGTTCGGCGGTTGGCAGCGGACGTGCTCAAAGCGGACGCAACCTCGGTCGCAGGGGCGCTGGCGTGGGGGGCTGGTAGACGCCGAAGTGTAGGTGTTTGAACGGGTAGTGGGCAGGCACCATTAGCGGCCTTCATTGCCGTTGACAGCGGACTAACAGGTCGATCCCGGAATTCAATCGTTTATTTCAGAAACCCGTCAAAGTCCTCATTTCGAAAAAAACTCAAAAAAGTCTCCCAATTTGTCTGTTTCCAAAATATGTTTCTTTCTTAAAGCAGTTGATAAATGAATATTTTTCTTATAAATATGCACAAAACGCTGTGTCTATCCTCTGGGAATAATAATCCACTGCGAATAAACGATTCAATTATAATGCCGTCTTAAACAAAAAGACATCATCACCAATTTTGGTTTTCCTGCTTATTAGGTTCCTTTTATACTTATAAGATATCTTACGAAACTAGCAAGCAGTAAGTGTTCATCCATATTAATTGATATTCCGAAGTTAAAATTCGCTTTATCTCGAAACCAACATTTGTGGGGATTCTGCCTTCTTGTTTCGACGGCAGTGCAATGGAGGCTATGAGTGTTGTTGGTGGGGAAGGTGATAGATCGATAGAGTGGGTGGTTGGTGATCGCTGTTTGAAGAAACAGTTTCGAAATAGGAAGCATGTGTTCGGCAGCGAGACTGGGGTCGTAGAACATAGACGATGGCAGAAGAGAGGTAGGCCCCGTTTATTTACAATTGTTAGAAGTGCAGTTGGAGAGAGAAGACTTCGGGCCCGAAGCAGAGGCAAATCCAGCCGATCATTTTGGAGAGACCCATCAGAGAGATTTGTTACATTTTACACATTTGTTACTATACTTTATAATATGTTTGTAGTCAATATATGATTCTACTCAACATTAGTTTTGAAATAATTACATTTCTTACGTAAATAAATATTTAAATCAGTTTTGTCGAAAAAACGAAGGTGGAGGGAGGTATGGCTACTATGTCCCCCCCAGCCACTGACTCGAAGAGAATTACTTTCGCTGACGAATAGGATTAACATCAGGATACGATTAAGACCGGAGGTGTGAGATGTAGAGGAAGTGACGAGTGTTGGCATTTGGAGTGTCACGAGTTTTAGCGATGGGTTTTTCTGATCGCTGAATAAAGATGGCTGTGCTGGTACGTGTCTGGAATGGAAATGCTTTTCTTACGCAAAATACGAATACGTTCAATTTCGTGCAAAAAGCACAAATGTGTCGGATGTGTCATTGGAAATAAATACAATAATGTCGTTTCGAGAGAGGAAAACGTAGACAGAAAGAACATGAAACAATCATTAGACAACATACGAAGATAGAATATTGCAAATATGTAAATTAACGCGTTTAATACGCAGTTGACTTACGTAAAAATTGACGTGGAGGGAATCGAATAAGCTTCCAAAGACGGGCTACTTGCACTGTCCTTAATGATGTTGGACAATTTGATTCACTGATCATGGAAGCATATTAATTAATAATAGAACAAATTACGTAGAACTGAGGTCTAACATAGTAATTATTGATAGGTTCGTTTCTTTCGAATTCTTTCTTGCTGTCAGTCACAGGACAATTCAAACTTTATTATCGTCATGTGAAGTATACATTTCTGGCAATAAGCGCACGTGTGCGAATGAATCTTCACATTCTTAATGGGATAAGTCTCCAAAGTCTCCATTGTGAGGTAAACGAAGTTCGTGGAAACGGCACTTATTGTCTATCCACACTATATCCATACAGAAACCTCACTGGTAGCGGTTCACCATTCAGCCCTGTCGCCTTTCAACAAGTGTTTTGCCATTCCCATAAACCGAGGGGGAGCATGTTCGTCTACAATGAAACTGTAGTTGAGTCTTCTCTTAAATTACATAGAAATATTACGCATTACATAAAAGTATCAATCAACTCATGTTCAATAAAAACATGAACATTGAACACTATAAAATTAATATATTTTAGGATTGAGTTCAGAAAAAGACTGATACATCTCTTGTATCAACAGACTTGAGCTTAGAAATCATAAATATGGACTAAAGCTCAGTAAAACTAAGACGATCATAGCATTTCAACGAAGTATGTTCTAGTTACATGTTATGACTTGATAAATCCGGAATGTCGTTTAACCAGGAATTGGATAAATATAATTATGTTTTAAAACCCGTAAATGAAAATTGAATAGTATAAAAACAAAAAATAAGATAGTTGTAATTAAGTCTTAAATTTACTCTATCCAACTTGTAATTAAGGCTATTAATCTACTATACCAGAGTTATAATTAACTTTTAATTTTCTTTAAGTGTAATGTTTATGAAAATCAACAAATTCCTCCAATATCATTAACAACCTTAAGCGTTAATATTTCGGCCAACGGGGTCGAAGCGCCGGGGAGCGTTCGCGGATGAATGGCACGGCTGAGAGAGGGCGCGTGGTGCGGCGCCAGCGCCCCGCGCAATGGATAGTCCCCGCGATACCGCCCGCCAGCAGCCCGCGCCGCAGCGCCGCGTGACGAGTGGCGCGGGGAAGCGGCGTCGTCGGTGGCCGCAGCTCCCTCGCGCGCCCTCGCGCCCGCGTAACCTGTTTACGAGGCGGCCATTCTGCAAATAACTGCGGGCCGTCCGTCAACAATTAATCGGGCGGGCGGGCGGCGCGCCCGCAAGTGGGCGCTGCGGCCCCGCGCCGATCGACTGGCGAGCGCCAATCGACTCGCGCGCCGCCGCGCCATTCCGCGCCTCGTCGCTCGCGCGGATGTCAAACAAGCGACGCGCGCGGCGCGACACCGCAGCGCGGGCTGGAGGGCGGACGGGGGCGGTGTGAACGGGGCCGGCGGGCGGTGCGGGCGACGGGGCGGGCGTGCGGACGGGTGGGCGGCAGAAGTGCGTCGGACGGGGCGGGCGACGGGCGCGGGCGGCAGGACCGGCGGCGGGCGGGCGGGCCGGCGCGGGAGGACGGCGGGCGAGTGGCGGCGAGTGGGCGGGCGAGTGGGCGGGCGAGTGGTACGGGCGGGAGGCGCGGCGACTAGAGTGGGTTTGAGTGACTGCGGCGGGTGGACGGCGGGCTGACGGGGGACGCCGGCGTGAGCAAGCGGAGGGGGGCTCTGGGACGAGCAGAGGACGGACGGGAGGCGGACGGGCGGCAGCAACGGCGGGGGCAGTGACGTGAGCGTGCGTGCGTCGGGCAATGCGGGCCGGCGTGCGGGCCGGGCGCGGCGGGCGGACCGACCGTGTCTTTCCTGACACCCTACACGCCGCGTTGCGCGGGATGTGTGTTGGGAGGGATAAACAGGAGATGCGATTGTACAGATTCCGTAGGGAGACGTGACCTTTTCGCTGAAGGGAATTTGAAGGTATTTTGTCATCCGGAGTTGGCTAAGGAGCTCGTCTGTTGATGGGCGGTCCGAAAAGAATAAGTGGGATGCCATTCCATTTCCACTCCTTTTCCGGATCCGGAGAGATTATGCCGGGATATTTTAGAAGTGCAAAGTTCGTGAATATTTTTTTCATTGTTTCGAAAGGCAGTCATGATACAAGCAAAGAATACTGTTTCAGCCCATTCCCAGCAAATTCCTATTTGGCTGTGCATAGCATACCCTTTTTCTAATAAGAGTAATGTCTGAGTTTAAATAATTATTAGTTTGAAAATGAAAAGAGACTTCACTAATCACTCCCTAAAGTTTTAGCAACCTCCTGAAAAATTATAATGTGAGGCATTAGAATATAATTCCTAGAAAACAGACATTTTGTAGGGATTTTGTAATCATTAAGCAGCGATCTATCACTGTTCATTTAATTTGACGACGTACTAGATGAATACTTGTCCTCATGACTGCTGGGGCCATGTTCGAGATTTCTTTAGAACACCTTTTCGTCTTCGCAGAACTTTCTTCCAGGATTTCGAGAGTGCGGTGGAGAAGATTTGTGAAATATTTGTACATTCGTTAATATAATAGTGGCCTTGAAGATATTGCAAAGAATAGTATGGAAATGTTCATTACTCATTGCATGCAAAATATCTACGGATTAATGAATGAGTTCATTCCACTCGATCTTATATCTACAATTGTAATTAATCACATTCTGTTCATTATATTATATATTTTTTCATTGGCGAATTAATTAATTCTCAATTTAAAATATTCTTCTTCTACATTTTCAATTTAAAATAATATTTATGAAGACCACAATTTCACCATTTAATCTGGTAAGAAATTGCCGTTTACAACTCACCCCAGAAGGATTTAAAAATATTGCATTTTATTGAACAATATACATAAACTTGGTGATAAATTATTAAAATTTTAGACGATTTTCATGGTTCAAGGAAAGTTTGATCTAAACACTCATGAGAACCATATGATTAAATTATTGAGAGCACAGGAAGAAACTTCTCGTAAACATACGAGAAAGGTCGTTTACATCACTGCTTGAGAATCAGCAAAACATTTTTCATCTTAAGGGTGAAGACAACAGAGATTAGGGATGTTTACCATGTACGAAACGAACGTCTACAAGAAGTTATACACGAAAATTTGAAAGCTATACACACAATTATCATTCAAAAACACGCACTTGAAAGTACTCTCTTCCTCTTCCCCTCTCCCTCCTTCCCTCTTGCCTTCTGCGTGATGTCTGTCCCGTAGTATTCTATCTTCCGAATGTCTGTCATTTACCTAACCCTTTCACATATTTCGATATTTTTACATTTCAACAAGCCAAAGAGAACAACGCTTCCCATTTATAAATGTTTCACATCCTCCTTTTATAGAATATAAAGCCTGAATTTTGTAATGTGCAGTAAAAACGTATGCTCCAAATATTCCGAAAGTGAAAAGTTGGAGTTGGTGAACCTATTACATTTGGAAAAAAGTAAGTTATCAAACTAAAATGCTCTCTACTACACGGATGAACACAGCGGAAACACTACTTCCGAGCGCCTCTCAAATATTCACCAGACCGGACTTTATCGCACCACCGCTTCCCTGTCTTGTTCTCCCCGAAATTAATCAGTGGCCAGCTATTCACCGCTGTTCCGAGAAGAACTCTACTTCAACCGGGGCTGTGATGGGGATCGAGAGGTGCACACGAAACAAGTTTGATTTACGAAACAAGTCAAGAAGGAAAATATTTTCAGAAGGAAGTCATAACATGCATGCAATGATCAATTAACAGATCATTATATTCCTGTAAAATAAGTCAATATGAATGCTGCATCTTAATGAATAATTTTGCGTGCCTTTGTGAATAGAATGTGAGACCAATTACACATATTTCCGGAGCTCGCATTAAAACAGATGTACCACATGTACTGGATGAACTAAAGACTAACTGTTAACAAATTTGCGATGCTAATATAGGAATGTTTTAATGATTAATGAATATTCATTAGAAATAAATTAACTGCGCATTTGGGGTCGACAAAAAATGAGGTAACGTACTCCTCACAACCTTTTTCTCTGCATCCTTTGGAGCGGCAACTCGCGGTGGAATTTCAGCAGGTAATTCGACTGAGCCCCAGGTGCAACCCCCGCAGGTATCACTAGTAACTACTTTCCGAAGCGCTCCCCATTCAATATCCCCGTCCGGAGTTGCTCGTTACTCCCACGGCAAGCGCCACTGCCGCCACTCGCATCCACGCGGAGAGAGAGAAACGATCGACTGAATAAAGCGATCAACTGTGGAGCAGCAGCCGGACGAACGCTATTGAAACACAACTTCTCAACGCAGCTCACGCATTCTGCACCCTCACCCGAGTTATTCGAGCAGCATACTGCACTCCCCGCCACCGCCCCCACCCCCTCCAATCCGTTCCCGACCCCGTCAAGCTCTGGAAAAAAAAATCACGAAGGAATTCCGGCGTGGCCCGCAGCGCGGGGGAACGGCGGGCGCGATGCAATTCCAACATGGCGAAATATTTACGCGCCCGCCGATTTACGCGGCGATAAAGCAGAAGTATTGTAGAGCGCCGGCCGCGCGCGTGATAGACCGCCCGCGGAGCGCCTGCGGACGCCTGCGGACGCCACGCGCACGCCGCCTCGCACGCCACACACGCATCGCACGCGCGCACGGCGGAGTGCGCGGCGAGCGGCGGGCGTGGCGATGGTGGAGTGCGGGTGGCGGGGCGGTGGGACGTAGCGGCGGAGTGGCGGGGCCGAGGGAGCGGAGGGGGGCGGGGGCAGCGGGGCGATGGAGCAGTGGGGCTGCGGTGGCGGCGGAGTGCTTAGCGGCGGGGGTGGCTAGGCGGAGGGACGGGGGCAATGGTGCCGGTGGAGGCCGGGTGCAGCGAGGGTGCTGCGTCACGTGCAGGTGACCGGGAGTGGAGGGGCGGGGGCGGCGGAGTGTGGCGGGATGATCGCGGAGGATAATGCGGTTGTGGGGGTGGGGACGACATGTGAGGAGGTGGTGGCGGGGGCTGCGGGTAGGAGAGGGTTGAGAACGGTGGGAAAATTCCCGTCAGCTTTGTGGTGCCTTCCACGGAAGCAAAAATGGAAGGGAAGAACAGATATGCAGAATGACTCTGAATAAATGTTTCAAACTTCTAGGGCAGTGATCCCAACCGTTTTTAACGAGCTACTCGTAGCGAGCAGAAACCTTTGGTAGATCGCCGTGTTATGCTTAGACTGGCTAATCTGCTAATTTTCTCTATTGGGAACAGACAGATGACTCACAAAAAGCAGCTGCTTGCACACTCCTGCGCAATTGTCAGTGTCAGTTTCATAGTTAACTGTGTGAGCGTGAGATTATGTCGGTTATGATTTTCGTGTGTAGAAGTAACAATAGCCAATTTGGTTTCAGGTTGATCTGTAAGTAAAGACAATGTCCACATCTACGTATCTGTGTGAATTTTTTTTTTTTTTTGCATCATCGAATCAACAGTTCGACAATGAATATTTGAACAACTGTATCCGAATGGCTCTTCCTATTCTGCCTACTATATTTTTAAAAAACACTTGTCGAATATTAGTGCCATATCATTAAAACTATTATCTGGTGAAACATTTTTTCTTACATTTGTAATTTCTTACTTACGACACTTCAATACTTCGTTCTTACTTCAATTTCAATTTTCGTTTTATTTACTTTAAGAAAATTGATTTCACATTTAATAGAAATATATGCTTATAGATAATAAGCAAATTTAATGTTTAAAAAAAGTTTATTATTTATCTCTTGGCTGTTTTTGGTAGCTCACTAAAGAATTACAAAATTGTAGGGATGGTCAGAAGCTTAATAAGTTTGGAGACCCCTGTTCTAGGTTATGTAGAGGTATAGGGACTGATGCCTTTTTGGAATCGACCTATGGTAGCAAATCTCACATAGCGATGTTACACATGTGACATTAGACCTTCATTTGTTCATTACATTGGAAGTTATATCTGGAGCTGAGAAGAATCTCTTTGACAAGCACCAATGCATGATAAGTTGCCTACCAACTAGGGGCAAATGTGACATATTTTCGTTCGTAGATTTACGATCGTTGTATATCCATTGGCAAATTGTGATCGTTAATTCGCTAAATACACTAAAATGTGAAAATTATTTTGAGTCTGTCTGTATATAGAAGATGGTGAGGTATAGATATAAGGAACTAGAGGAGTTACAACAATACATACTTTCTCACATTGTTTGTAAATTTACCATTTTCGAAAAATCAACGAAAGTGAGACCTGCACCATTCGTTTAGGAATTCCATGTTTCATGCGCAGAAAAGTGGAGAACAAATTTTGGAGCGGTATATGAAAAATATCTATTTATAAATTACATTGCCTTGTTCAAGTTTTTAGCAGACATATCACATAAATGATATTCAATAATGTACTTGACATTCGCAATCCTCCACAAGGGTAAATTACAACATTATTTGAATTCTACGGAAGTGAGGCAATGCAATTACTTCGTTTCATTATTTATTTATTAGAAATCATTATTTTCCAAACCTTCAGCATTTTGAGGTGATGTGAATAGTAAATAAAGAAATGCTGATTCAGTGAATGTAATAACTCGTGTGAAATGTAAATAATTTTCTCTTTGCCCTACGCATGCTCCGAACAGTTTTAAATAGAATTTCAAACATAATAAGCACATTTCAAATGGAAAATCCGTCTTGTGCTTGCTGGTAAATCCCAGTCACACCCGCAGGTTGTCCAAAATCACGTCGGGAAAATCCCTTCTCTTCGCTGATGCGAAATATCAACCTTACGCAGGTGCATACGAATAAAACAGGCAAATAAAAACAACACCCGGCTTATTTATTTTATTTAATTTAAAATAAAACAATTCGAAACATAATTGGTGATTACTGGCATTCGCGTTTAATGAAACATAAAATATTTTTGAAAGTATCACCTGTAATTTTTTTTAAGGTCGAGAATTGTAAGAGTAAAATATAATCATTTTATAATACTGTTATGACGTAGTAATTGAATTTGTAGCAAAATGACACTACATATAAATTCAAAAACGAAATAAAAAGAAGTTTTTAAAAATATTCCGAAGTAAACCGAAACCAATTTCTAATATTATTTAGTGAATTCTTCTATATACAATTATAATAACGTTGATCTTAATTTTGATCGTCATATAATTGTTATTTTTGCTAAACGTACAGATCGGCAACGTACCTCATTGCGATTAAAAATTGGAAAGTTAACAAATCATAGGAAACTTGCTTTGCTTGAGTTCATTATTAAGTTGCCCGCTATATATGGATATGATCAGAGGATGATCTAGAAATCATTATTTGTGACTTTGCAATCACAATTAATTTCTATTACCTGCCGAAACTAATAAAGTAATATTGAATTCTTTTTTGAAATTACGAAATTGTAGAACATTGCAATTTCTCATGTGATTACTTGAAACATTTTATTACATAGCTCAACTGTTTTATTCTTATAGGGTTTAATATAGTTGAAGATTGAGGGATCCAGATAAGATGTGAGAGAAATAGTTACTTTCGAAGAATGTATTGATGTTGACGGATCAACAAAGATGTGACACCTATTCAAAAACAAGTTGTACTTTCTTTAAAACTAAATATTTGGTTGTTTATATTGTGTTTTCGGAGACGCCAACTGCAAGAGACAGACAAGCCGGGACAAGCTTTAAGCTTCCACCTAGACTCCTGACATGTGTGGTATAGTCGTGCATATGAATGTAAGTGTCTACGTGTGTACGATGAGAGGATAAGACAAGGAAGGAACAGAGCAAGTGGATAGGACGAGGTTGAGGATCGGTAATGCTGGCTCTGAGTTGAACTCAGCCGGTGAAAATTCACCACTGACGAGAATCACAACCGAGACACCGCAGAGGAAACAATTGTTGCCCTGAGCTATATCAACGGGTATTTTATTACAAAATTGTACCATTCTATCCATTTCCCATCATGTAAAATCTGAATCTGAATAAAAGAGTTTTCCCTCGAATGCTTTGTCCAAAATCGATATTTCCATCCACTAACCCTAGGGTGTCCTAATCAATAACTCTAGGCCCATCTCCAGCCCTATAAGAATACTTCCTTACACCAGTAATAATTTATAAGAACCCATGTGTGGTAACCCTTCTGCACTGTTCGTATTGCGGGCTCCAATCGTTGGTAAGATGTATTACTTCGCTTTGAACGGTGTATCTGCGTTCACCGTTAGGGTCCAAACTCACAGAAAGACATAATTCACCTTCAACGATATCCGTTATGCTACACTTTTATTAATAAATACATAGCAGTTGAATCCTACGCTGAACCATGTTGTGTTTATGAAAGACACTAAAATGTTTCTAAAGTAATAACTTGCATAAGTACGAAGCCCCAAATGAGTAGACGTAGAAATTTTATTTTAGTAAACTACAAAACTATTTTTGTTGGCATTTTTATAAAAAAACACTTTACGACGGTGTTCATTAATTAGCAATTTCCATTAATCTGTCACCATGACTCACAAGTACAAATTATGTTCTAATCTGAAATGTACCGTTCTTGCGTGCGTGTGTGTTCCAAGATGTGTTGAATCAGTCTTCCTCCGCCTGGCTCCGTTCCTTCACTACATCGTCGCATTCTTCCCACATCGCGCACTCATCAGGCTCCTCTGCCCAGGGGCGTTCTCGCTCCGTCGCCCTTCCGTCCGTCCGCCCGCCCGTCCTCCGCGACCGCTGCCCGCCGCAGGGGCTGCCCTCCTCCTCGCCGCCCGAGCACCGGAGGGAGAGAGGCCTATAAATCCGAAGCATGTTTCAGCATTATTTACCGCGCGCGCGGTCCTGGCGCTGACGTCAGCGATTAGCTGATGGGGCCCCCGGGCGGCGACCGGCCGCAGCGCCTCTAGCGCTGGTGGACGCTTAGTCCACGTTCAGACATCGGCCAATCGTGGCGAGAAAAGATCTCTACTTCGGAGGTCGACACTCATACGTTAACTCACAATTTCCGTACTTTACAGGAAGGAAGAAAAACGTATCTTCTCACATACGTTGACTGATTGATTATTATTTCCGGGCGCGTCATTCGTTCCGTAAGTGTAGTGCATGATTCTGCTAAAGGGCGATATCAGGCGCCGACTTACCGTCGGCTAATGAGGTTTTCTCCAGCCAGGTATCTCCCACCAGCAGGGGCACCGCCAGAGCCGGGACAAGCCCTAAGCTACCGGCTGATGTGGTGCGGTTGCGCTGAATGCTACGTGTTATCGACACAGTACGTGATGATTTAGTGAAGTATGTGTAACTACGAACAGGGGAAAGAACAAGGGAGAGGAAAGAAAGATAGCGCACGGTCCGCGGTGCATGGTAGGGTACTTCTCCGTCATTAACCGGGTTGTCAGTTGTTGGGAGAAACTACGTAAAAGTACCGATTGGAGCAGCCGGTAGCTGGAATTCTCCTCCAGACAGGGTTATATTTTACTTAGCGATCTAGCTAGTATAGAAAATCGACATAAAATAGTTGAAGGTTATTTCTGTATACCATTCATTCTGTATACCAATGCATTTCTTTCTTTTAATTATTTTGATACCAAAAACTGAAAACCACGAAATTGAGTAATGACTTGACCTCTAAGTTTTCCAAATAATAAACAATAATTTTTTGCTAAGCTTTCCTGCAGAACTAATTCTAACGTAAAAGGTTTACAATTGTCATGGTTAAGTTCAAAGTAAATAATTTTAAGTACGGTTTTATTTGATATATGAAAACCTTTGGAACTGACATTTTCTGTTGTTTTTTATCTTCGTAGGAACAGAAGGAGGACAGAAGGAGGTGTACAGTCAATTCTAGGATTCCACAAAACGGTTCCTTAAATATTAATAAAAACTTTTACCATTATTGACAAGGTATACTATTTGGAAACAATTGCCTAATTGAAATAATTTGATATGCAATGTTGCCTTCGTACGGTTTTTACGTTTATACATACGTATCTACGGAATGGAATAGCATAGGGAAGTTACGTAATGCTGCGGAGAATCTATGGCAAGATTTCTAAGGAAATATGCGTTTGGGGGTTCCCTGATTTCGAAAATGTGTTTTGTCCGTCCGTTTGTGAACACTACTATCTCCCATACCTACGATTTTCTTCAAAATTAAAATTCCCCAGTCTATCTGGCTCTACTCGAGGTGCCGCGATTTTAAAAAATGTTTTTCAAAATTTGGGGGTACTTAACATGAAACCCTTCACACATTTCCAAAATTTTCTCAAAAACGGCACCAAATTTTTTTCTTAACATTTCATGTAAGAATACAGTAAAATAAGCTTACAAAGGTGGAATATGTCAGATTTTCACAATTATCTCTAAATTTTCGAAAACTGCAAAAGTTAATTTTTTTGGCGTCTTTCTAGAACTATGAAACTAAAAATAGAGGTTTGTCCTTTATTTAAAATTTGTTCTTCATAGTGAGTTCTTCCATTAAAGTCATTGCGTTCAATATTTGTAATTTTAAGTGCATTACGTCTAATCACTAATTAACAGTTATTGGAAAAGGAAAAGTAATACTGATTGCATGAAGAAAAGCTAGAGCATACAGAACATCCTTGATAATAGTTGTAGATTTTTTAGGCACGGGAATAATGAAAATTATACAAGAAAGTATTACATTGTTTAAATGTAAGATAAATGGCACTCGAGTAAGTGCCATAGCCACAGGTTGTCCCAACAACTCCTGGTGGCGACCCAGTGCTCATGCGTGGCTCGCTCGGGCGACGCAGAGGACAGCGGGCGGCGCGGCGTGACAGCGCCTCGCCTCGCCTGGCGCGCCCGGCCTCAGCCCCGACGCGACGCGGCCCGGGACGGCAGCGCACCTGCGCCCCCGCTCACGCCCAGCAGTGCCGTCCTCGCCCGCCCCCCCCCCACGCCCCCTCAGCCCGCTTTTATGACGCTTTTCCACTTTCCGCTTCCACCGTTCATTGATTGTTTAGTGATTCCGGGCACCTAACAGGGTCGCTAGTCCCGTAGGTGTAGTGTATGTTTTGCTCGGACTATGCTGGTGATCTTCCCCTCGCTGTTTGGCGAGATCGGGCGCCGACAACAGGGGTTTTCCCCAACCTGCTATCTCTCATCAGCGGGCCACCGCCCCAGCCGAGAGAAGCTCTCAGGCCCTGACGGGTCTCCTGGCATGTGTGGTAGTGTAGTGCGAGTTAGTGTAAGGGTGAGTGTGTAAGGGGTGAGGATAGGGCAACGAAGAGGAAGGTGAGATCGTAGCCCGTCCGTTAGGGTACTGCTCCGGCATTCGCCTGGTGTTGATCGGAGAAACCACGGAAAGCTACAGATCAGAGAAGTCGGATCCTAGGATTCTCCTCCAGACAGGGACGGTCGAAAATCTTGCAACGGTCCGGACTCGTACCTAGCACCTCCTGGTCAGAGGGACTGCAATGACATCAGTTGATGCCCTGATCCATCTCTCCTGGTCTTTCCGCTGCTATGGCGCCTCTTTCCTTAACGTTTAATTACCCGGAAAGCGAGAATTTCAAAAACACTTCAGACTCTCCAAATTTGAGTGAGTGAGTATTTATCAAATTCTGAACGCGTCAATTGCTATGGTCATTACTTACGTCAGAGTAGCGAATGTTACCGCAAACTACGAGTTGGATGAATTCCTCTTCTGATACATCATAAGATCCAGGCGGGGTCTTCACGCCCGCTTGTGGTACTTTCCCCTTCCACGTATCTTCTTGAGCAGGGCACCACTCCACCCAGAATAAGCTCTAGGCTAGTAGCTAATTTTGATTTATTCAATCATACGAGTTTCCGGGAACGTGGACCTATGTGATCATTAGTATTGTACTCTTACTGCACGATGTATCCAGAGAGGTGGCGGTGTTCCTGCTCCGGTCTGGTCGGAACAATCTCTAAGCTTCTCTTCTACCATCGACTGTGGTAGTATGTTCGTGTAAGTGTAGGTACGAGTGTGTGTGCAAGATAAGAGGAGGAAGAGGAAGGAATGATCGCGTGTGGTTGATGGTTCGTTTGTTCGGGTATTGTTTTGACAACAGCTTGGTAATTACCAAAGAAACCAAAGAAATATACCGATTAAATCAGTCTATCGCTAGAAGTCCTCTCCAAGCAGTGGTTGAATTTAACGCAGCCACGTACCTAGTTTTGAAAATTCCCCACCATCAGGACTCGAATCATAGAACCTCGCGGTCAACGATGCAGTAGAGGCAGCTGGTAGCAAAATTTGATAATAAATATACAAATAAAAATGTCATTAACATTGCAGTTAACTGTCAATATTCTCCTGAGTGAAACAATAATAACTAAATTACACGTGAAACATCAGGAGAGCAAGAGACCTAATCATTAAACAATTCAAATGGTTGTTATCATGTTGTGATGTCTTTCAAAGAGTGAAGTGCTCGCTTTACGAATATTTTTAAAATATGCTCTTTCTCAACTCTTTTCATTTACGATCACACGTGGAAAAGTTCATTCAATAGCTCCATTAAGTATTTCCTAGTAGTGGCTTTGGTTTATTATAAGCGTTAATGTAGATGGTGTTATCAAAAGGCCGTTGCGAGATTTCCTACCATTGACATTATTTTCAAAGGTCGAAAAGGAATTAACTGAAATACAATCTAAAATTATTTACAAATATACCTATCTGATTTCGTAGTGATTTCCTCTTTCAAAAAATCAAGTATCAAAGCCACCGACCGAAAGGCACTGTTTCAATGTAATTGTTTTTGACCTGAATTTCCAGGAAGAAAAAATGCGACTGTACTTTCTTTGTTCGATTTTAATACCTCTCTTCATAGTGATAAGCCTCTGCGCCCCCGTCCACCACCTTCTAACTCCATAGTGTCCGACACAACATTCTAATAAAACTTGCTGGGTAGAGTCATTCCTCCCCTACGATCTGACTGCCTAAGTACGCCCGTTCACCCATCTCCATCAGTTTCCTGCTTCTTTCCGAGACACCACATCTCAGCTCTTTCATCTCAGCTCTTATGCGTCGAGAGCGTAGACGGATTGGGTGACTGAAAGATGTGATCACCCTGCCCAGTATCAGGTCTCCGAAACATCTTCCTGTAAATTTTTCACATTGCATGATTGATTGCCGTTTCCGGGCTCAACTGCTAAGGTCATTGGCTCCGGAAGTGTAATGCATGTGTTTCCTCTGAACATGGCGGAAATCTTTTCCCTGGATGGCCAGATCAGGCACCGACCTAGACGTTAGCTTGTGGGGGTTTTCCCCAACCAAAAACCTCCCACTAACGGGACATCGCCCCAGCTGAGATGAGCTCTATACTCCCGTCGCGTACGAATACTTGTATAGTGCATTTGTGTGTAAGTATGGGGCGAGGTTAAGACAAGGATGAAGTAAGGAAATATTACTCGGTTCGTGGTCCATTTGTTACGGTACTGCTCCGGCATTCGCCTAGAGTTGGCCGCACAAATCACGGATATCTACTGATTGGAGCAGCCGTCCGCTAGAATCCTGCTCCTGACAGCGCGTGACTTCGACCTAGCTGCCCAACTAGAGTAGAACATTCTGTCTCCGCGCCATCGGAACTCTAACCTTAGAGCCTCAGGGATAAGGGCACCCCTGTGACATCAACCGATGCCCTGAGCCACCTAAATCGGCCACATTTCTGAGGTGATGCGATGACTATAGTAGGTGAGATACCTAAACTGCGAGGAGGACTTCGTGCTAAGGAAAAAGGTGAAAACAACCATACTTCCAGCCTCACGCGGTATTCCGTTGATTAATATTTATTTTATAGTTCCAAGGGCATGAACTTGGTCTTTAGTCCTCTAAGTGTAATGCGTGTAACTCTGGCGCCAACCTACACGCAGGAAATTCCTCCTCCAGGTATCGCCCCAGCCAGATTATGTCCCCGACTGATCTTCCGACATTTGTGGAAGTGTGCTGCAAGCGTAAGGGTAAGTACGCGTATTTGAGGAGAGAAAAGGTGTCAAGAATGAGGAAGGAAAGATCGCGTACGGTCCTTAGACAATTTTTAAGGTACTACTCCGCTATTCGACTGATATTGATGGAAAGAAGCACAGAAAACATCGATCGGAGCAGTCAGTCAGTTGAATTATCCTACAGTCGCTGAAATCGACCTACCTAACTAGGAGATGTCGAAAAAAAATTGCACGTTAGGATGCATTCGAACACACGTTCTAAAGATTTGAGATGAACTAATTCATCTAATCCCAGTTCCTACGTCTCCAACCCCCCCCCCCCCATATGTTCTAATTTATTGCTAATTTTTAACACTGAATTCGTACTTAAGAACAGGACATTTACTTACTCCCACTGTTTAACGATCTTGATCAGGGGAGGTGTTGGGGTGGGGTGGGGGGAAGTTAAATTTAATTTTAATACAACTAAGCAGTGAGGCGCTCGGCATCTAAGTTCTCTTTATCACAAACGTCGATTTGCGTTAATCCCCGAGTGGAGTTCGAGGAAAAACAACGTGCTCCGTCAACTGTTTCTGCGAATGGAAATTGCCTCCGTTTTCTGTTTGTTCTCATAAAGAACTCCCGACCATAAAAGTTGTAAAGCTCTGTGCCCTTCTCCTATTGAAGGCTCATTTATGCTGTTTAAGCTAGGCCCATTTGTCTCTTTTTGTGGAGGACGACAAACTTTATTTCTACACAAACAATTCAAATCCTGCAAAAGATCTGAGTTGTTTAATTCCTTCTATTAATCTCGTATTAATGCTACAAATGTACGCCATCGTTTTTATTTCTACTCTCTCAGTTACTTACAATAAAATTAATTAGCTTCTTGATGGTAATATTTGACTTCATATTATTATATATTATTTAAAACTTTCATTCATATCCATTCAATATTGTGGTGAAAATCCCTGTGACCAGCTTCAGATGTCTTCACTTTAATAGAAGTTTGGAATGTTAGTTCTTCAATCCTAGACGTTTGTACTAGGAGTACGTTGCAATAGAGGTTTGTTCAGCTACAACTCAGGAAACCCATTCCCTACAATTTGATGAAAATGTATATTTCAATTCGCTCACTTGAACGTCGTGTGAATCCAGGAAGAAACACTGTCCAAATCTAATTAATTAAAACCATCAATTAATTAAAATTGTATTTGCTTGAAAATGAGAAAATGTTTCGAATAGACAATCTTAACGTCTAACGAGAAAGAACATTATGTAATGTAAAATCGTGCTCCCAATTTGCATACTTTCAGAATAGTTACAGGCGTTAACTAGATTTTATAATGCTATTTTCCAAGAAAGTATTTGATTGACTTTAATTTTTTCTACATTCTGAAATATTCATTTTAAAAATGGTTTCACCATTTTTCTGCAATTTTCCGATATAAGATTATGAACAATAATTTGTTTCAAATATTTCATAATACACTACGTTTCTGTGGTTACTCTCTTAATACGCGTGTATCAGCATTCAACGATTATTCATTTATTTCCACTATTTTATGACAAACTTCGTTTAATAATTAATATTTCATTGGTTTTAATCATTGTGCAGAAGAAGATGATGGGGGACTGTGTATTAAAACCTTAAAAAACCATCAGTGGATTCGAAGAGGGGTCAGGATATTGCAACTTTAGAATAATTCGTGCTTGGACATGTTTGAAGAATGACGTGAAAGCAAGTTGACAATATTTTATTTATTTAGAAATTGGTTCAATAGTTCACTCTTCTTTAATACGTTGGTGTGAAATAGACTGTGGCATGGGCTGGCGGAGAAGTTTATTTTATATGGCGTTTGTGAAGATTTGGCTTGTTTGTGAAGATTTGCTTTGGCTGTACCCTCGCAAGAATAGGGCAAGCATATGCTTGAAAAAGGACAGATATATGCTCTATTAAATCATTAATGGTCGCAGCAATGTACCATTATCATTTTAATAATTATTACAACGAATCGATGATTCAAAATTTTGTTACCATTCTTCTGATACTCAATTTTCTTTCATCCTTTTTTCCTAGTAACAGTATACATGAAATTACTATTATATATGATCAATTCAACTTCTTTTGAAACATTTGAATGCATTTTGACATGCCTGTAGACATGGTGTTAAGTCGGCAACAATCCGGACACCATGCTCGAAGGCACCTAGAAAAACACAATGCGTGAGGCCGTGAAACTCCTCCAAGTCGCCCAACGGATTCTCGTGTGTTGGTTGCGTTGTGAAACAAAGTGACGACGCCGACAACGAGCTGCTTGCTTACGCATGCCGCCCCCGCCGCCTCCCCGCGCCCACTGCGTCGCCCCGACACTCCATGCAAATCACTGTTCAGATGACCGCGGCTACGCAGGAACTGAGGAATTCACACAAAGCCCAAGACAAATAGCCTTATTCGAACTTCCAGCATATGTCGGAGTGACTCATGGAAAAGTTCCATCTCCAGACGGACGCAGCGCTAGCGGCGCCTCCTCCTTATTACAGACCGGAGGCCCTCGCAATGATTTCTCCGCCTTTGAGAAACGGAGACTTTTATGGGTTTCGTATGCAAATGAAGAAACAGTAGTGTGCGGTCACAGATATGTAAGAAATGTTTCGAATTAGTTTCAACGTCTTCATGGGAGACTTGAGAAAATGAAATTCAAAAGCGGGGTCCTCCCCAGCCCCGAGCAGAGGCGCGTTGAAAACCTCCAGAAGCCATTTTTACATTTTAGATTAGGGGGCCGGGCCGACGAGGGGGAGGGGAGCCCGCGTCACAATCAAAGAGAATGCCTAACCCGTCGCGGCGAGCAGACAGTGGAGAGGATAAAAGCATTTCCGTAATTCATAACAACACTAATACTTCAACTTCGAGCACAGGCTGGCGGGCGGGCGGCCGCGAGGGGGGCAGGGAGGGGGCAGGGGAGGTCGTATTTTCGGGGGACGGAGAAGAGCTTTTTTCACAACTGATTACTTAGAGGAGCGGGGCGGTTGGGGGCGATGGAAGCAGGGCTATCGCCCTCCCGCGGCACTTGGATCGATACCTAGATTCGGCGCCTGGGTGCCGCCAGAGCTCGGGATAGAGGAAGCCGAAATCAGCCCGGAATAATCACCAATGGCAACAGGAGCATAGAACTCGAGGCTGAGAACGGTGTCGTGTGGCACACAGGAGTCGGACATCCACGTCCAACGAACTTACCAGCAACGCCCTTTTTTGCGAAGGAAGTATCAAAGAAATGCCGAGGATTTGCATGTAGGTATTTGTCGACTGCCTTCGTTTCAATTTCCGAGATGTTGCTTTCGTGAGAGAAACTGACACTTCACTGAACATATAATGAAAACTTCAGAAAGAATAATAAAAAATTCGAAAAAATAAGAATTTAATAAGTACAAGAGCTCCAATCCACTACCCAAAAACACTACCGCTTAATCATATCCGATTTTTCACAATAAAGACAGGGATGTTTTGTCAATAAGAACTTACAGATTAATTATTACATCGAGATAAAATAATTAAATATTCATAATACGATGCAGAGAAACAACATATATCAAGTTAAGTGAAAGAAATAAGAGGCTAAAATTCAAAAACATACTACATAGGACACGTCGGTATGTGGTGATGTAAACAATGAACTTGCATTTTCCATAGGTACTATAAAAAGAGTTCATTGTTTCGAGAGTAGTAATACGATGTTAATTTAGATATGAATGATTTTCAATTAAGATATGAAAAGGGAGTTTAATGAGGTATTGGAGCATAAAATAATTCAGAAAATATTACTTCCCAAATTACTAGTTAGAATTACCAGTTAATTTATAAAATCTTTTCATTAACTGACGAAGCATTATTTCAAATTATGTCGCCTGAATGAGGTTCTGTTGCGGATCTTTTCATTATATAGGAGTACTACTAAGTATAAATGTTTCAGTTTGAAATTAAATCAAACACTTCTTTTTGTAAACACGGCATGACAGCATACAAGATGACATTTAGAGAAGTTGGTATACTTTCATTATTATGTTTTTATAATATAAATTTTGTCTTTAAAAATAAAACTATTTCATACTTTTTTATAGAATTTTCAAATAATTCAATGTTAACACCTCAAGTTTCTAAGTCGTATTTATATTTAGATCAAATACATTATCAAAGGCCATGCTTGATTGCAATTAAAACAAAGTGCTCATAGTGAAAGAACTATTGAAACAAAAGAACAACCTTTCATTTCAGTTCATTATTAAATTCTGATCCGCTTTCTCTCCATGTGTCAGTGTACCTGCATTCATAGGATCAGTTTTCAAACTTATTTCAAATAAAAATATCATATGATTTAATGAGAAGAAAAACTAATAAATGTTCATCTAACGTTTTGAGCTAAATAAATGAGGAGGACATATTCAGAATCCACAATATACATTTTTCTTCGAGATGCACAATGCACAAGAGTCATTGATGAGAAAATTAAAACAGCATTGGGAAATACAATTTTCATTTATACCTAATTTATTATTGATCAACATTCACTATCTCTATTAATTATTCGATTTTGGTATGTTACCGGTTGTGGATGGCACTCCTGTGGATGAAAAGAAAATCTTGTTTGACACTACGAATGTGTCACATTGCCGAGAAACGTAACGTATTCTGTTCCAGATGAGAATATATTTATCATTTCCTTTTTAAGGTCATCCTCTTGAACATATCTCAGCGAGAATTAACAAATCTCAAACATTAACATTAGTAATGAAATTATAAAAGTGAAGACAATGTAAAAGGGAATTTCAAACAAATACCGAATTTCCATTTACAGAAGTATTTAGGATTGTATTGTCATCCGTGAAATGAAGTCTACTGCGCACCAGATACTGAATCGGAACCAGAGCCAGGACATCATTTTTAACGATACAATGGTTGGGTGACATCAGCCCACATCAGTCGAGGTGTTTTTCTCCTCCCCCCCCCCTCCGCTCTCCCTCCAACCGGCCCCTTGAGCAGCCTCTGAAGAAGCGTTAACAGCCCTCGACTGTTATTGACACAGCTGCGTGCGCGCGGAGGGGGAGGGGTGGGGAGGGGAGGGGGGAGGGGTAATAGCGCGATCGGCGAGCGCCCCCGCGCGCGGGCTCCGTCGGCGCCGCGGCCGTGCCCGGATCGATACCCGGATGGGGCGCCGCGCCGCCCCCGGCGCGTAAACAGCGGCGCCGCTTCAAGCGATGGCGCCGCCGCCGCGACGCGGCTGCCGCGCACGTGAGCCGCCGCACGTGGGGAGATCGCTTCTCGGCGCACCGGCCTGGGTGGCTCAGGGCATCAAGGCCTGTCCCTGCACTGCCTCTGGTCGAGAGGATTCCGCGACCGGAGGTCCTAGATTCGAGGTCCGACAATTTTCGACATCTTCTACCCAAGTCTAGGGACCGGCCACTCTGATTGGCAACTTTCCGTGGTCTCGTAGATATACACCAGGCGAATGCCGGCGCAGTACCCTAAAAAACGGGCCACGGACCGCGCGCGATCATTACTTCTCCTTCCTTGCTCCTTGTTTCCTTTCCTCGCCACGTAACTCGCATACACTACACAACTACACATGTGAGAGCCAATCGAGCGCTTAGAGCTTTCCCGGCTGGGACGGTGTCCCGCAAACCCAACATACCCACGTGTAGGGCGGTGGCGGATTTCACCATTTAACGCAGTAAAACACCGCCACCTCCCTTCATAAAATGATGCTCTACACCTACGGGAATAATGACCACAGCCGCGGATGCGCTCGTAAACACGATAAAGTCAATTCATCAGCCCTCAGGTCGCGAGCCTGCGGACCGGCACCAGAGGAATCTGCCAACTAAAACGTCTCCGGCAGTGGTTTCAGGAGAAATACAATTTTATACGTGAATATGGGGGACTGTGAAAGGTTCGAAAGGTCTAGTAACAAACCGAACAGAGCCATTTCCTCAAAACTGTAAGGGATGCCCCAAACGTGAGCGCGCGATTTGGTGGGAATTTTCGTTCTCGGTCCCCAACGTTAAGGGTAGTCGGAAACAATTATTAGGTTGAAAAATACCAATGTTTTTAGAAAAGAGACCGGCTGTGATAGCGAAAGCAACCGTTGCCTTTGCAGAATAGTTGATCGGGAGGCAATTGAGTTCGCGTTCCGACAGTGGTGGAGTTTTGACACCAACTTCACAGTTGCGTCGACTTCAACCAACGTCAGAAGAAGGATAGCGACAGAGAGTTTTAATCAATAGTATTATATAGTTTCTCCTACCACTTGCAAGTGAATATCGGAGCAGTATATTTTACAAATATAGAATTTGACAAATAATGTTTGAGAGTTGTGAGTTGCATTTGGCGCGAATATTTACATACTTTTTTATGTTAAAGTTAAAGTAGAATTCGTCAAGTCTCTGTAAAGTTCTATTTCTTTAGAGACCTCGTTTATAAATATTGGTTGCGCGTGAGAGCCGCAAAACGCAGCTGTAATATAGGAGTGGATTATTTTAAATTCCTAAAGACCAATTCGTTTTTTTAACATAAAGAACGTAGGTAGGAAGAATTCGGTTTTCTGATATGTTTTATACATAGATACATTTTTAATATGCTAAGTTCAATATTTATATTTTGATTACTTTTTAAATTTTAATACGTTCGTATGATCTACATATTTTTACAGGGAGGTTCTTCGAGGCACTTAAAGATATATATATATGTATAATATATATATATGTATCTTTAACGATTTATTTTTATTGTTACTATAACGTTGCATAATTTATATCCGTTGTAGCCTTGGCCGCCACTATCTGAACCAACACTGGGAACCAACCCTGTCTTCAATGTTATCATACATTACTTTTAGAACCGATTAGTATTTCAATAAAAAATGAAACATTTGTCCTTTCAATATTAAGTCATCATTAAACCTGATGGCCATATATTTTGTGAGAATTTAAAAGTATATTTTTAATATTTTCAAATATCTAAAAATATAAAAAAATGTTCGATATTTTTAAATCGTAATTTAAAGAGCAAGAAGTTATTAAACATAATTCGTCTCAAAAGCACAGAATCTATTCCTTACAGAGCACTGAAAAAAACATTTATTTCGCCAAAACATATGTTGTCGTTTAAACTACTTGACTGAGAACTGCTGAACTACTGTATTGTAAAATTATAGCTTAAAATTATACTCTAATTTATATTACATCATTATTATATAAACACACGCAGGTAAAAACGATTAAAAGATGGATATAGGAGTTGGAGAATGTTTGACATACGATCAAAAAACAATTGATCACACCTGCCTTACATTTGGAGAGAATCCTAAAAATAATAACTCTCATAAACTACTAGTTGTGAAAATTAATCAGTATTCGGAGACTTAAAGGGCTTCTGCTAACCCAGCAAACAATAAAATTTCTGATTTATAACATTGTACTAGAATTAGAAAGATACACACACCGGTATCTTTCATAGAAGCATTTAAACGAATGATAATTTTGCTATTATTACGTATTAAAAAAGGAATGAATGAGTAAATATAAGATTTTTTTATGAAATGCAATTTTTGAAAACCTTCAAAAATTAACCCTTAGGATTGTTCTCGTTTCATATATTTTCACATGAAAAATATGATAAGTTCAAAAACATTGGCCTAGGAGTAAACGGTGTCCAGAGAATGGCACACTCCACCTCGTCGTGCAGATTCCGGAGCGAAGCGGGCGGCGCTGGGTGAAGCCAGGCGAAGCGAAGTGCGGTGGGGAGAGGCGCAGATCTCGGGTAAGCCGCTCGGGCAGGTGCAGATGTCGGAGCCAGCCAGCCCGCCTGCCCCTCCGCCACCCGCCCCCTCTCGCCGTTCCGCCGCGGCGCGTCGAGCCGTCCTCTTACGCGCCGGCCCCGAAATCCGTCTTCAGCCGCACCCCTTCCCTCCACCCCTCCCCGCCCGCGGCACCCTCCAGGATGATGTGGCCCTTCACAGAGCGCCTCAGCCGTCGGCAGGAATTACCCCCCCCCCTTCCCCTCCCCCCCCTCCCCCTCCCCCCCCCGGCCACGCCGCTCTCCTTCTTCGCCCCTCGGAACGCGGCCGCGCGGCGCGTTTCTCACTTGTCCGAGACTGGACGCGCGGCGTCGCGCCGCCGCAATCAGTCTGGCCACCCTGACAGCGAAATTGTGTTGCAATACGAATTTTAATAGAGCTCCCGCGTCCGCGTCTCGGAGTTAAACATCCATTAATTTGACGTTGCCCGCGGAATCCTGCATAAATTCTGAACGCCGTCTCCATAAATCCGTGGCCTCTGTTTATGGGACAAGGGTAGTTATCGGTGGAGCTACCCCCGCGCGCGCTTTTTCCGCCCTGGAAAGTGATTTATATTTATTAATTATCCCCCGGTGTGGAGTTTCAACCCGGCTGGAGGAAGAGTGCTACCCTCTCGGCGGGTAGAGTAGTCGGCGGTACCGCGTTGTCTGCCTTGTTTGCCGTTGTTATTCCAACAACTCACTTGGGTGTCCATGCGTGCCACTGGGGTACAGATTGCCGGCCAGTAAAATATTCGCTTCAGTTCTGCGCGAGTACGCAGCGAGCCGCCAATTAGCACGGTAAAATTATTGTGACCATACTTAGATTACAATCCAATCGGAACTTGCGGACCTGTCTCGTTGAAAAGAAATGATGCGATCGAAAGTGTCCATTAGAAAACTGAAATATTGCTCCCTAGCTGTAAATTTCCGTTATTGTTTGGGAGAGGCACTCGAATTGCCATTATCGCAACTCGCAATTTTAATCGCAAATAAATTAGAATGCGTACGTTCTGTGCAAACGCAGGAATTCATTCGTGTATTATCATTTTGCTAAACTCACAATTAAAAAACGATTGTGTGTAGAACTGAGGGTAGTCGATTTTAACCTAACATTCCAAATAAAACAATGTGCCTGATTTAGATGTCATGGTATTCTCGTGTTCAGAAATGTTCTACCAAAATAACAAAAATATTACACTTCTCATATGAATGGCAAATTATTTATTCCTAACATCACTGGAGGGTTAATTCCTGAAACCAGTTAATCAAGATACTAGAAAACTGTTTTGAAGTGTTATATTAATACTCTATAACAAAGTAATAGAGTAATGTTATTCAAAGAATAGCTTCATTCATCCGACATGGACCTGCTTCCGATTTTGAACTAGAATATTATTTAAGATAGACTTGAAGATAGCTACCTACCTAATACTATTATGGCGACTGCATTGTCTCTTGCAAATAAATTGTAACCGTAAGAGAATAGCAAAAGTTGCAAGCAACAGAACGTCATGTTCAGATACGATATATATTTATTAGAAGTTGTTAATTATGTTAGGAAGATTTTGCGTCTTCTATTTGCTTCCGTTATAAAATTATAAACATTGTACTTCTAGTCCGCTTCGTGCTGTGAACTGTTATCTGCTGCGTGACAGATTTATTTGTCGGGATGGGTTACAACTTATTTCCTCTTTCATTACACTGATTGACAATCTCCAATAGGATTACGTTCACCACCACCCAAGCAATTTCGTGCGCTGAGTCTATACTCCGCCCTCCACGCGCCCTATCATGTCTCCGGATTAAACAGCACGCACGCGACTAATATTCTGAGATTGACACACGGACCAGCGGGAGTGGTCGAACCCTATCTGAAAATCGGTCGGAGAATCGAGCCTTCACAAGCCCTCTTTCAATCCTCACCTAGTCCCGCTGATATACGCTGAACACACCGAGAATCGCCTCACCAGCACGCAAGGCCCGCCCGCAAACCCTTGTACCGCCCCGCTTCCCACGCTTCTCCCCCGCCCACGCCCGTCAGCCCGCCCGCCCGCCCCGTCCCCGCCCTCGCCTCAGTCGACCCCGCCCCCGCCACCCCTCGCCGCCCGGGTGCTATTTCCGTCCAACGACATCACACGGTGGCTCATTCTGGTGAACGAGGAGGGCAAAATCCATTCAGCGTTGCGGATTTACTCAGCCTGGGGCCATGAGAAAATTCTGAGAGATATTAATTTTTGTTGTTGTAAAATTTGGGATCAGATTATCGATTGACGGCCGGATATTGTTAACAAATTCATTGATATTTGTGGAATTAAAAACAGCAGACTGACTATTTTGTACACGTTTTCTCAAACTTTCCCTGTATTTTATAATTAATATTCATATAATATTTACAGCATTTTTCAATTTAATTTTACTTTGAATGTAATTAACTGACTGTCATCAAAATATTACTTGGTACATTCTCATTCATCGTATTCAGTTATATTAATTTTGTTACCCTCTTTTTTGCGTCTCTATAATAACACCTTTGCTAGGTTATTTAGGACATTAGATAATTCGTATTATTGACCTTTGTAGACAAAATATTGATAGGTAGTTCAAGATATTATGCAGCGTATATAACAAATAAAATGGTAGTCATAAACACAAGTTGGATCGAGAAACACTGTTCTTTGCATCATTTCCTTATCAGGCGTAATAGCAGTGACGATGTTTTCAAAAAAATACAATGAATATCACAACTGGAATTAATGTAAAATATAATGTAGGAATAGTGAATGAAAAGAAAGATGATATTTATAAAATTTGGCGAGCCATCAATGTTACTTGATAAAATAGATTTTAATCGATCGCCAAATGTGGTAGCGAGTAATAGTTAAAGAATAGAAGGCAAACCAATGTAAATCGGAAACGTCAAATGTAATGCAAGTATAATTGAGTGCAGAAGTGGTTTCTTCTCAAAAGTATTCTGCTGAAAGTTGAGGATACATCTACTTAAGTGTTCAAAAGTCACGACATACACTTAAATCGTAAAATTCAACACGAAAATATCTCGTAGTAGCTGAAAAACTGAAATTTAGAAGTTCCAAAATACATAGTTTTTGACGTTAAAACATTTTCAAAATGGTTTCGTATGTCTACATATTAATATCTAAAGTAGTCTCAAGTAAGAGGAAAAAGAAGAATGGGGAAATTTCAGGATAATAATATTATTCAGAGACACTCAATCAAATTCCTTCTCATAAATTGTGGAATTTCCCAAAAATTGGCTGTTTGGAGTACCATACTACGAACTTGTAAAATCCCGATTCGGAGTAACAAAGAGAAAATATCTCCTGAAAGTTTGTATATTTATTTCTTCTAATAACCATTCGCGATTTCCTCGCCCCAAGATTGATTTCTTTCTCCAGATAATTAACTAATACAATAACATTTCGTAATATATTAACATTTTTACGTATGATTTTAGAAAAACATGAACATTTTTACATTAAAAATGAATTTAAGTCACATGTTTCGTAAATGTATAATTTATATTTTTTTGAGATTTTAATAAAATTGTTATACAGAATTTTAATGGTTTGAATTTACTTACTTACTAATTAACTATGTGATAACTTGACTCATTTTGTTTTTTCCCATTTCTCGCCCTTATTCCCTTCATAAGAGAGCATGTAGAATCATTCGTTTTTTTCATATTTCCCTGGTAAACACGATCCTCTCAATCCAGAGGTAAGTTATGCAGTGAACACCGGGATCCGTATCGAAGGCAAAACCGTGAAGTAAGTACAATATAAACAAGTTTTTCGCCCATCAGCTTCTTTAAAGAGCCATCGGGCGGTGCCGCGCCAGCGTTTAACTCCTTCGCGCTCCCCTCACGCAACGCCATCTCCAACACGCCTCGCACGCACACGGATCGCCGGCCCGTGCGGTATTTCACCTCGCAGCCTCCGCCGCTTTTGCCTCCAGATTCGGCGGTGGCGGCGCACCTCTGTTCCCGCGCCGCTTGTTTTTAATTTAAAATATTCCTCTTCGGGGTATCATCGTTTACCATCGCCGCCCTAATGCGTTATTGTTAGCGGCGCAAACGAGTTTTTCTTATCGCGATGTGGGTGGTGCGGGAGGGTGCAGGGGCGGACGAGAGGGGGAGGTGAAGGGAGGAGGAGAAGTTCGAGGTGAAGAGTGCATTGGGAGAGAGGGAACGCAAGGAATGGACGTGGTCGAGTGTGAAAACGGTGAAGACGTACAATGAATTATATTTACTTCTGTACCTTTCGGATATTCTTCATTTTCTACACAAAGCTTCACTATTCCTCATTCGTTCTTTTCAATGAATCATGCTAATTATTACGACGGTAACACAAACTATTCGGGGTTTAATTTTTCATGACGTTCCTTACGTTATATTTGCACATATCAGTTGGAAAACTTTATTTAATTCTAATTCGCACATATTGTCTGTTCTTCGCAATTGTTTTGAAGATAACATCTCGTTTCTCTTTGAATCTGTACATAGAAACCATTAATAATTGCAGTTCTGAGCTCAATTTTTATGTCTACAAATAAATATCTGCTAACCAAATGAGTTAATTGAATGAAAAATGCCATAAAAATGTTGATCTCAATCACAAAACAACACTAAGCGCATGAGAAACTTCGGAAATGCAGATGAGTTGCGAAAGAAGCCAGGTCATGATAAAGTTGTTATTGTGCCGTTGCGGAAATCGAACGAAGAGTAATATAGAAACCAGAAATAGTTTTTACAGAACTGAGTAATACAGCCTCTACGCCACATCGAAGAGTCAAAAGGGCAACGCAGATTCCAGTCGAAGTTATTTGCGCCCCGCTATTTTTCCTCCGTCCGCGACGTTCCCTGGCGCCGCTAAAGCCGCACCTGGTGCAAAACCTCACGCGGCGGTTAAGTGCGTCGTCGGCAGCACAATGGCACAGTAATTTAATGAAGCCCCACTCCGCACGGCGGAGGCGCGAGCGGTTCGAGGCAATGATGGAATGCCGGCCATTGTGTGGGCAGACGCGACAGCTGATAGGCGCTCCCGGGGCGCCTCGCCGCGCCGCTCCGCACCGCGCCGCCACCGGCGCCGACGCCGCCTTCATAAATTGTGGCCGCTCCCTGTCCCTCCATCCCGCTCCCGCCCCGCTTCCCCGACCGGACCCCGCCCGTCCCCTTCGCCCTTCCGTCCAGGCGCCCTGCCCCATTGACACACCGCCCCGATTCTCCGCGCCTTGTGACACGCTGTCACTCCACCGTCAGGTTGGTCCAATCGTCTCGCGGCTACAAGACCCCGACCTAATCATTCTGGTGTTTGTGTCGTACGCTTTCCGTCGCCTTGTCACTCGATTGGTCTTGTGGTCACGCATGTCTGTGGTATCGCTGTCCCCTCTGCATCACTCCTCTTGCTACCTAGATGCTTCACCACATTGACTTGTGCTTATCCTTCATACCCGTTGCCGCATCAGACCCCGTCTGCGATTTCTCAAACACAGAACCCGATTTTTTTTTGTTTCTTGGTCGTCTTGCTTCCGTTAGTTGTTCTTACGTAGAGCCGCTACAGTAGTAACCATGACTCTACAATCATTATTTTCTACCATTCTGACAACCAATTGGCAACGTTGTCTTTCTACTTTATTTCAGTTTCTACGTGCATTATCCAATTCCAATTGCATTATCTCCGTGAAACCAGTCAGTCACCCCTTTCATATTGCCATCCTTATGTCAATGTCACCCAAGATCGTCCGTGGGTTATTGACCTTGTATACTCCCCGCCCATTAATACCATGTCGCTTGTGTCGTTGCTTCCCGCCCTTTTATAAATTATTTTCCACTCTTGCCTACACCACCCTATTCCTTCGTGGTCAGTCGCTTATTCGTGGAGTGATTGGATTCTCCCTCAAGATAGAACGAGAGAGTATCGCAGCGTTCTTAGTAGAGACGCCCCTTTTTACTTTCTCGCTCTTACATCGTAAGAAAAGAATGTATTGTAATCGTGCGCCGAAAATAGTAAATTACTACTATACTACTAAATTACACGTTTAGTCATGATCCATGTTTCGCTTGATACCGAAAAATCGATTGACGGAAAAATGGTAGTGTCCGTCTGTCAGTATGTCCGTCAGTCTGTTTTTCCTTCTGTCCGTTTACCAGTTTGTCCGTCTGCCCGTCTGCCTGTCCGTCCATTTGTCCGACTTGGTCAACGCCAGCGCCTATACCGTTCAGCCGTTATTCTCCAAAACTGATATTCCGCAATCCATTTAAATGAACTTCAGGTCCTCAGAGTTTAAAATGGATATATTGATTTTTCTGGGTACTTTATCTGAAACCTCAGATTTATTTCAAAAAGTCTCCAAATTTGTTCTTTATTTTTTTCCAAGGATGAAAAAAGGATCACCTAAAATAATGGTCTCATTTTCTTTGATGTCTTTTTAAAATATCGTGTTGAAAATAATGGACGAGACAATTCGATTTTTTAACGTCAGTGCAAGTTGATAGAGTAGGGCGGCTGCCGGGTGCAGCGGTAAGACGCTTGGCAAGTCAACTCAATGGATCTGAGTTCGATTCCTGGTGCCGAAAAAATGCCTAGTCTCTCGACGCGCTAACTGTAAGGCTTGAACTCAGCGTAGAAATTGACAGAAAGTTAATTTAAAAAAATAGATTAACCAGCACGATTGGGTAATGTTGATTCTAAAATTTATGAGTTTATTTCCAAAGTAAAGTATCTTCCAGAGAAACAATTTTTCATTAAGTGAAGTACTCAAATTCAGTATTATAGTTCAAGATTATAATCAAAGGTTTTGGGATACAATTTAACACAGGATAAGCGCTGTTTTTGAACACACATTGGCAGCATGTTTCTAACAATGTATTGAAAGGTAAAAATAGAAAAGAACGGAAATGAACTCTGGAAAGAAGTTCATCAATATGGAAAGAAAATGAGCAACGATGATAATTACAGAGGGAGAGCGTCATATCGTGCGTGTGTCGGAGAAGGGAGGCGAAGGCATTCACCAGGGGGGCTGCTGCCCGGGGGAGGTCGCGGTGGCGAGCAAGCCGCAGGAGCCCAGCGCCCGCTTAGCATGGTAATGGAGCTAACGCCCGGCGGTCGCTGCTGCCGACGACGCGCCCGCCCCGGGAGAAAAATTGCCTTCGGAGGCGTTACGGGGGGCTGGGCGGGGGCGATCGCGCGGGACGGGCGGCGGCCAACCGCGGGGGCGGGGCGCGGGCGGGGCGGGGCCGGGGCGGGGGCCGGGGGCGGGCGGGGGCGGGGCGGGCGGGGCGGGGCGGCGGGTGCGGGGCGGGGGCGGGGCGGGGCGGGCGCGGTAAGTGGCCGAGGCTCAGGCCAGGCGGGGGAGCTAGGGGCGGTGGCGGCGTCGTAGGACACCCGGGGCGACGAAGGTATGGCATCATGGACCTCGAGGCGACTGCTTACTGTTCTCACCCTTGCCAGGTGATTTAAAAAAAAAACACTTTTTTTTTCAAAGTGACCACAGTTTCATTTATTTAGTACTTTCTGGGGTGTTTCATAAGCATCAGAAGCTAAATTGTGGCATTTTAGTGAAAGACGTATATTATAAAATATTTCAAAACAACAATCATACAAATTATCTCTTTGACTATTACAAAAAAACGATCTCTTTGACTATTACATAAAACTATTCCTACCAATAAAATGAAGAATGATCATGTTAATACATCATAATAAATTACAAATAATTCAAATAATTGAAAATAATATTATCTTCGTTTTTCTTCTTCAGAATCCAAATAGTTTTCAACTATTTGACGTCTTCACTTGTTACTGATTAGAGAAATTTCGAAATGTAGTATATGAGCAATGTTTGTAAACTATGATACTCTTATTTTTTTCCAAAAAATAAAACATGTATAAAAGGGTGGTCGTTGATGAGATTGATTCTTTTCATCGTCTCATATTCGTATGTAGAAAAAATAACATTTTTAACATTTTAAAATGTTTATTTAGTAATTAATTATAAAGTACGGTGAACGATAAAAAGAACTTGTTTTCTTACATTACTAATAACTTTCAACACTTCACTCCTACCTTAGTCAGAGAAACACGTCAGACGAGAAACTTTATTCCAAGTACGTAGCTGGAAACTTACTTCTAAAATTAATGTCTGTGCTCTAATCGCCTAGTTAAAATTCTTACAGTCCACAAAGTGTCAATGGTAGAGGTGGAAAAATATCTAAAAGCTTGTACCCGAAACTACATATTTTAGTGGCAGAAAATGAGGTCTAATTTATTATAATTTGAATATTCAATTTGAGATCTAATGTTGAATGTAAAGTATTATAACATTGAATAATAATATCCGTCTTATATTTTCCGAAATAGCCAACGGGGATTCTGAAAGCTGTGAATTACGCCGGGCCGGCCAATCACAATCGGAGCGCAAAGGATGAGATGACGGGGAGGCGGCAGGGAGAGATGGCGCATCGGGTCCAATTCTCTAGACGGCGGCGGCGGGGGCGGGCGCAGGGTGGCGGGCGCTCGTTTATAAGCCCCCCGCTGGGCCACACGGCGCAGATCGCTGCGTCAGCGCCCTTCACACCTGCTGCCCTTCGGCCGCGCCCTAGAGGCCCCCAGGGACCCTTGGTGCAAAGGTCGATAGTCCGCGACTTGGCAACCGCACGGTAGTGCTTCAGTTTTACTAAAATATAAACACTGATGGGTGGCTGTATGTGTCGGCGTGAGTGCAAGAGTGGGCTTGCTTCACACAACCCATCAACCACTGATGTGATTTCTTTCAAATTATTTACCAACCCCTTTAAAAAGCTGATTCAATTATTTCTTTATTGGGGTTGATAATATTTCACTTGCTAAGGTTAATGACATTTGGGAAGCCAAAAAATATTTGTGCGTATGTGATTTCGCGATCCAAAAATGTTACTCCGGAATTAACTACGCTACACAATGTTACTATAAATGATGCCATTCGCAATTCATACGTCACCTGGTGACGCCAGGCGGTGCTGTGGAGAGGGCGGAGCGGGCTATATGAGTGGGGAGGGGTGGGCTTGGAAGGAGTACGGCGGTGGACGGCCTAATGGAGCGGAGGTCGGGCTGGGTGAGCAGGCCAGGTGAGCGATCTGGGTGAGCGAGCTGCGTGAGCGGAATGGATGAGCAAGCCGCGTGAGCGGACCGGGCGGATTGTGTGTGGTGATGGCGGCGAAACATACTGGATGATGCTTAATATATTGTTGAAAAAATATCTGGGATACGTCGAATAATGAGTTCATAAATGAAGTAATACGTAACTCATACTACCAGAACGTAACGAGTATATCTACCCAATTGTAAAGTTTCAGGACATAGCTTGTATATAGATCAAATAGGTTTTTTTGATGACCAATAAAGAATAGAACTCGGCAGAAAAATGATAGAAGAGAATTATCCACGAACACTGGGTAGGACCTTTTTATTTTGAAAAAGATATTTGCGATCACACATTCATGTCCAATAACTAAATAAGTAGTCAAATATCTGCAGATCGACGTCTGTCTAATTATTTCATTTTCTTGGCAAGTCTACTTTTAGTAATATTATTGTTACAGCCGATACGTTGAATAAATTAATATGAAATGTCGATGTTTTCGCAAGCTGAATAAGTAATGTGGAAATACAAGAACAATTTGCTATCATTTCGTAGCTAATTTAAAGCAACATAATAGTCTACGCGTCTCTGTAACACATTCGTTAATTTTGCAGACAAAATTTCATTGCAAATGTAGTCATATAATTGGCGTAAACATTGGTAATAAATAAACACTCACCGCGTATGAAACAGCAAAGTATCGCCCAATATATTCAAGCACTGCCGTTATTATAGTGAAAATGTTTCTGGGTGACTTACCTGTAACAGAAAGGTGAACAACATTAGAAACATTACATTTCAAAAAGTATATTCGATTGATTTTGTTAAAAAGCTAATAAATAAAAGTATTTTCCAGAAACATTGAAGCATAAAACAAGATTAAGAATGAGTAAAATCCTATAAGTGCCTTACATTACTTTTTAGATTCTACCATTTAAAATAAACACTTTAAAATACTCTGCATAGTTGTGTTCAAAAAACAATTTTACAATTATTTCTTTTAATACCTTTTGTTAACATGTTGACAACTTTTTTTCTACATTGAAAGAAATTGAGTAATATTGGAAAAATATATGGACAGTGTAAACCAAGGAGCTTCTTGAAAATTATTTCAGTTCTCCTACCCGATATGTATAATATTAATGTCACAAGTAATGTATACAATTTTAATCTCGGTACCAGGGGTATAATGAAAATGAAAACAGTTTCTTCATACTAGACTATCGTTAATCGTATCTCCATAAATTGCAATTATGTGAGGTAAGCGTCCAGATGGTGACGACTATTCTGATCAATAGTTCCGTACAGGGACTATGGAGTAGATGACAAAGGCAAACAAGAGCGAACTTCAAAATATCACCTCCATTGGTTCATTATCAATTGTTAGTAAATGCCAAAACACAACAATCTGACACACGGTCTCCTGCAACCCATTAAGTACACAACCTTGGCGTTGTTCTAGGCTGTTCAGAGGGAGAGGGACCTGCATTCTCACAAAAACATAGGCGGTGCAAGAGGGACAAGACGTCCAAATCCTAACACGGAGCAAATGAAGAGGATGTGGGGTCCGCTTCCTGCCAAGCAGATAGGCAGTGCAGACAGGGTGAGGGATCTGCATTCTAACAAGCTGCCAGGTAGTGAAGTAGAGCAACACAAGG
This sequence comes from Gryllus bimaculatus, assembly GCA_017312745.1. NCBI lineage: Eukaryota > Metazoa > Arthropoda > Insecta > Orthoptera > Gryllidae > Gryllus > Gryllus bimaculatus. The sequence continues at coordinate 3,577,217 of BOPP01000094.1, forward strand.
AGAAGATAGGCAGTACAGAAGAGGTAAGGTTTATGATATCGAAACAGATCGGCAGTGGAGACGGAGAGTACGGCCTACATCCTAACAAGAAGATAAGCAGTGCTGCAGAGGCTAGGAACCTACATCCTACAAAGGAGCTAATCAATGCTGGAGAGGAGAGAATTCTCCGTCATTTATAAAAGACCATCAGTACAGGAAGGTCTACATTCCACAAAGTAACAGAGGGCTAGCTCTCCCTCCCATCAAGGAGACAAACTGGTCAGGCGGGGGGGGGGAGGGGGGCTGCATCCTGAGTCGGCGCGGGGGTGCGTGCGGCGAGGGTGGCGATGGCCCCGCCCACGCCCTCCTCACGCCCGCCCTCACGCCCGCCCCCACGCCCATCCCCAGCTCTGCTTTCGCGGACATGCAACATGTACCGCTGTCTTCCAAGAGGGGAATCGTGTTGGGTAATTGTTTCATTGATGATTCTAAATGATGCAGATATGTTTAACGAGAAATGAAATTCGTAAAGTATCGTCCGTGTACTTTGTTTTGCAGGGGAGCGGAGGAGACAAAGCCTAGAATAAGAGGGCAATTACAATTAGGACATCGTCTCCAGTCAGGGACTCATACTGTCTCAGTACTGTCCTTTTCAACCCGAAAATTTGAGAAATAGTAATTGGGAGTTTCCCACTTGCTGCACACGTGCCGAATATAGAGATTATTCCTTCTGTCGGTGAGGGTTAGAGCGAAGAAAATTTATTTGAAGTTTATCGGAGATCGAAATATTATGTACAATTATTAACAAATGATATATGTAGAGAACATTGATCTCTTTATTCATTATAATATATTTCCATCAAAACGTTTATTGAAGTTGACTTGTCGTGATTATTTTTTCTTTCCGATTTCCTTGTAAAGAGTTACGGAAGATTTGCCTATTTTCTGAACTGAATGCTAGAAAAGATCCACCAACAATTTGACCACTACCTCAGTTTACTCACTGCTGCAAATGGACTATCGCTCAATGAACTTTAATATTTCCCTTCGTGGAGCTTGTTGGTTTAATTTCATGAAGTGGCTCAGTCATTAATAATTCTAAGGCGGCGTATGTTCCCAGACAGCATGAATGATGTAGGTTCATCACCACATTGGAGCACATAGGGGATGACCTTCTGTGGAATTGGAGAGAGAATCATTGATTTTCAAGAGAAGGAATCAAAGAGAGAGTACGCTTAATGCACACTTTTTTTCAAATTGCAATACAGCTTTACTAAAGTTCAACTTCCTGTTAAATAATGATTGCGAGACTAGCATTGAAACACTTGCGAATAGGAGTTCATAAAAAACACATCTTTATGATACTGCGAATGTAAATACATCATATATGTATATACACCATATATGTATGGTAGTAGGAATGTATATACATCCTACTTAATGCAAACTTAATGCACAGTAAAATCTCATTTGTAGTTTTGTAAAAAGTAGATATACAAAAGTTTGCTTTCCTGCAGATAATACATTTAAATTTGAAGGAGTTTAAAGTAAGAAAGGAATTGAACGGTTATTTTGTACTGATGATAATAAAACAGCAAAATAGTAAGAAACACTGTCTAGATGACGTATTAAATATATCATAGAAATGTATGAAATGTCATCTCAAAATATTCCCCTCTCCCGGACTTGATCTCTTGTTTATTTTCTTCTCTCATCTCTTGCATACTGTCTCTATCCTTTGAAACGAACTTCTATGAAATGCGGAATACAGAATAGGCACCACCCTTCACACTACTCACTGGGAAGAGCAGCGAGAGTCGAAAAAGGCGTGGCGCGTTTCAGCAAATACGAACGCGTCGCTCGTCGCGTGAGAATCTAGGTCACTGGACACTCTGCGCCTCTTTCATATGCACGCGCGGCTGTAAATGTCACTTGCGTACTTCTGCAGCGCACATTACCTCACTTAAGCGCTTGTTCTGCCCCTTTTTTGCCCTTGTTTGGTGTGTCACAACGGAAAATTAATTTAGGGAAATTCTCTGCGCCCCTCTGCGTTCGCTTTGTCTCGTTCGTCGCGCTACAACGCATTTCGAAAAGGAAAATACTACAAAATATATTATTTTAACTGTCGCAACCTCTTTGAGTTTCCGCTTTGAAGATCTGCCGGTTCATGGCCACGTGTAGTTTTCTGTATTATAGAAGTATTATTATGAAGAGCAATTGTGTGCTGTATTTTAATGGTTTGAAAATGTGACTACTAGGTGTATCGATGAAATTATTGCAGGCATTGATTACATTCGTACTTAGTACTTCAATATATTCTCAAAGAGAACGACTGAAATAATTTTTTTTCATCCAAAAAAGCATTAAGATTTGAAAAAAGTTTAAACTCTAATTTGTGGGTTTTTGTCTATATATTTTGGAGTAAAAAGTTATATTCCTTAACACTGATGGCTAAAAATGTAACTGAGGTAATTGTAAAATTGCAGTAGTGAGTACGTCATTTACGAAATATTAATTTGAACTCTATTAATAATTACATAATAATAAAATATAACTGACAGAATAGAATGTCTTTAGGAACGTGTGGAAATTATTGAAGTTTTATGAATACTTTGGTAGCTTTTCATGAAAAAAGCCCCATAAAGGGTATATCCTGTATCAAAACAGAAACTCACTTGCTTTAATATGATATTAACGAGAAAGACGAATCAATTAATGTAAATAACGAACATCAAAGAAAAATATAATATTTTTTCAAATACATATTATTTTGCATCTTCTAGAAGTTTACGAATTATACTCCCAAAGAATATCAGGTAAACATTGCATAAACTCGTAATATAAGAGAAGATTTTTCATTGGGACACTTAAACATTTACTGAGTTGCTTTCAGCGATGAAATTCGTAAAAAATTGTGAAATCGACAAATAGACACGAAAACCCAAGTAGTATTTATTTCCAAAAACCAACACCTACAGTTTCTCCTCAAATATCATACGCTCAGCCTCACATTTTCATTAAAAAATCCAGTAGCAGAGCTGATTTAGAATTAGTATTTACTGCGCTACAGGAGCCCGAAATTGGATCCACTGATCGTCCGGGAATCTTCCCACTCTTTCCAACGGCCGTCAGCCCGCGCACGGACAAGCGGAGTAACACGCGACCTGACGACGTCAAAACACGGCGACCTGCCGCGGGGCTGGCGATTGAACCGTCGACACCGGCGCATCATCCCAGACTCTCTTTCCGACTGCATCCCGCGCCCGCTAGCAATGGCATGGAGCGTGCAGCGCTAACAAGCTAATTCGAAATGCCGCTGATCGCCCGCTTTGACGACTCCGCGTTGCCTCGCTGCTCAACACGAACAATCCACACAGCGCCCGCGCCGCCGGCTCCACCCTTCCCGCCCCCAACCACGGTCCCGCCCGCCCCCCTCATCCCGCCCCAACCCGTTCCGCTCTGCCCGCTCACCCCCCCCCGCCCCACCCCGCTCCGTCCCGGCCCGCCCAAGCACCGCCCCAGCCCCTTCACCCCACTCCGCCTCCCGGTCCGCCCCGGCCCGCCCCGCCCGCGCCGCCGGCTCCGCCCTTTTCCCGCCCCGCCAGTCCCGCCCGCCCACTCATCACGTCCGTCGCCGCCCTTGCCGCGCTCCGCCCATCCCATCCGCTCCGCACTTTCTCCCTCCCCGCCCAGCCCAGCCCCAACAGCTCACCCGCCCCCGCTGGCTCCACTCATCCCCGCCCCCCCCCTTGCAGTCCCTCCCGGCCCCACCAGCCTCGCGCCACCCGGCAACCTCGCCCGGTCCCGCCCACTCCTGGCCCCACGTCCCCAGCCTGACCCGCCCCGCCCCCCTTGCCAGCCCGGTCCCAGCGCCGCCTCGCGGCTGCATCAAAGCGCTGCGCGCTGCTGCTCTAGCCTGGGGGTGGAGGGGGGGCTGCCTCCGGGGGCGGTGGCCGCCGGGCGCAGACGCGGGCAGAGCGCTGTCTAATTGCAATTTTATTTCGCGCGGTCCCTTTCAATTTATTGTGTTTTAACGTGTTATTAAAAACTGGTATGGCTAACACAAAATTTAACAAATAGCGCCGATGGCGGGCGTGGAGAGCCGGGTTCGCTGAGGCTGAAGAACCGTCGCTGTCTCGTGTCCGAAGGCCGCGGGTTCGAATCCCACCCGGGTCATGGATGTTTGCGAGTGCGCCAGTATACAGTTATCTTTACCTCCAATGTTACTTACAGTGGTCGGTAAATGGCCTTACTAGTTGATAAGCGATTTTACATCAGTAAAGAAAAAATAGCGCATGACTTAAACAGTACCAAAAAAAAGAATAATTCGAATTGTACGAATATCTAATAGAAAGCTAGTAAGGCAAAATAAATATAATAAATTATACTAATTCAACAGTAAAATTTAATACCATTGTAAAACGTCTAATTAAATATAAATTAATATAAATTCTGAGATAAAGTAACTTACAGTACTAAAATATTTTTCAAACTAAAAAAGACGTCCAAATTTTAAAACGGCTTAAAACAAAAACCTATTATTAATGAGTGAATAGTTATCCGAAGTCCAAATTTTTATAAGGATACTGGCTATTTAGAAAATGGTTGATTTCTTATATTCCGATTGTGGTTTTCGCAGTTATGGAAATTCTACAGGATTAACAGAAAACGATGGAAATAAAAATAAATAAATTTTATGTAGAATAAAATACGAGAGTGTTTCAGTATTGTAATCATGGAGGTAAAATTCAACGACTTCCTAAAAATTATTCAATATCTCTGTTTAAATAACCGTAACAATCACTCGCCGATCCGGTGGCCGAGATCGCTAAGGCAGTGGTGCCGTAGCGATCTCGGATCGAAGGATCGCGGGTTCGAGTCGGGCATGGTTGTGTTGTGTTCGTCCTTTCACCCCCTATCCCATCATCATCATTTCGGGGAAGGCAACGGGAAACCACCCTGAATAATTCATCATCCCAAGAAAACCCATTATGGGTCACCTAACTGCCGTATATGGTAGATAGAACCAAAAACAATCACTCAAGGGAATACAGGAATGACTTAAGCTAGTCATGGTAAGAAAATTGTTGCTCATGCATCTAGTGACATTGCAATAGCAGACACCAGAAGCAACTTTGAAATTTGTAAAAGCAGTGGTAAGTAAAAAAATTATTTTTCATAGACCATTGATGTATACTGAGAAAAATTAGGAGATAAAAAAGAAATAACTAAATAAGTGAACCGATAGTTCATAACGGCATTTCAGTTTGAAATTGAGTTAGTGAGAGACAAAATATGTCTTAAAATCTAACAATAACTACTAGGCAGTTATATGAGTATAACAAACTGCTGGCTAAAGATAATGTACATGGTATACCAATTTCCTAGAAACTGTGGCATTGAACTCTGTTATTCCACGCCACAGAATTTTAGTTACCAAATTTCTTGGAGTTGCTTCGCAGAGAACCTGGGCAGATGGGCGCAGACAGCCTTCGAGCAGGTCTAGGGGAGGCTTGGTGCGCCAGGCTTTCGTGACTGGGTGCTCGCCGAGGCACGACGCGTGAGGGCCGTGCGGGGAGGGCGGGGCAGTGCGGTGCGGAGTGGGCTGTGGCGAGACAGGGTCAGGCGGGAAGGGGCGGGGCGGTACGGTGTGGGGTGGGGGAAGCGGAGATGGAGCGAAGGAGGGCAAGGCGGGGTTTGTTGGGGGACGAGGGTATGTGGGGGAGTGGGCTGGTGGGTGGCGGAGATAGTCGGGGCATGGTGGGGCTAGGAGTGGCGTGGTGATGAGAAAAGAGGAAGGCCGTTTGATTAATTAATTGATTGATTGATTGTTTAATGGTTCCGGGCACGTCAACTACCAGGGTCATTGGCCCCGTAAGTGTAATGCATGTTTTTTACTCGGGACGTGGCGGTTACCTTTCACCCGTTGTATGGCATGATCCGGCGCCGACCTATCAGCTAGCGGGGTTTTCCTCAACCAGGTATCTCCCACCAGCGTACACCGCCCCAGCCGGGAGAAGCCCTTAGTCCCGGCATGTGTGGTAGTGTAGTGCGTGTTTATGTGTGTGTGTGTGTGTGTGTGTGTGTGTGTGTGTGTAAGGGGTGAGGATAGGGCAAGGATGGGGAAGGAAGGATCGCGCGCGGACTGTGGCCTGTTTGTTAGGGTACTGCTCCGGCATTAACCTTGAGTTGATCTGAGAAACCATGGAAAGGTACTGATCAGAGATAGCGGCCGCTAGAATTTTCCTTCAGACAGCGACTCAATTCGACGTAGCTAAGACGCCAGTGTCGAAAATCCTGCCACCGTCGGGACTCGAACCTAGGGAGGGACGGTGGGTGTGGAGTGGGGCAGAACAGGGCGGAGGGGCGGGATATCCAAGACGAGGCGGCCAGGAGCGGGCGGATCGAACGGGAAGGAGCAAGGTAGGGTGGTGAGGGGCAGAGCAAAGCGGAGCGTGGCGGGGTGGGACGAGGAGAGGCGGGAGGAGGAGGGCGAGGCGAGGTGGGTC
>BOPP01000094.1:3592775-3617621 GCA_017312745.1 Gryllus bimaculatus
ACACCCCTGCCCACACCCCTGCCCACGCACCCGCCTGCCACACCCTGGCCACACCCTGCCACACCCCCTGTCCACACCCCCTGCGCCACACCCCCTGCCCACAACCCCTGCCCACAACCCTGCCCACACCCCCTGCCCACACCCCCGTGCCCACACCCCCTGACACCCCCTGCCCACACCCCCTGCCCACACCCCCTGCCCACACCCCACTGCCCCACCCCTGCCTACACCCCCTGCACACCCCTCCCACACCCCCTGCCCCACACGCCCTGCCCATACCCCTGCACCACCACCCCTGCCCACACCCCTGCCCACACCCCTGCGCCCACCAACCCCCCTGCCCACCCCCTGCCCACACCCCTGCCCCCACATCCCCTGCCACACCCCCGCCACACCCCTGCCCACACCCCTGCCCACACCCCACTTGCCCACACCCCTGCCCACACCCCCTGCCCACAGCCCTGGCCACACCCCCTGCCCACACCCCCTGCCACACCCCCTGCCCCCCTGCCCACACCCCTTGGCCCACCCCCCTGCCCACACCCCCCATGCCCATTACCCCCTGCCCACACCACCTGCCCAACACCCCTGCCCACACCCCCTGCCCACACCCCCTGCCCACAACCCCTGCCCACACCCCCATGCCCACACCCCTGAGCCCACACACCCTCCCACAACCCCCTGCCCACACCCCTGCCCCACACCCCGATGCCCACACCCCTCGCCCACACCCCCTGCCCCAACACCCTCCTGCCCACACCCCCCTGCCACACCCCCGCCCACCACCCCCCTGCCCACACGCCCCTGCACCACACCCCCTGCCCCACACCCCCTGCCACACCCCCTGCCCACACCCCCTGCCACACACCCCCTGCCCACACCCCCTGGCCCACACCCCCTGCCCACACCCCTGCCCACACCCCCTGCCCAACCCCCTGCCCACACCCCCTGCCCACACCCCCTGCCCACCACCCCCTTGCCCACACCCCCTGCCACCACCCCCTTGCCCAACAGCCCACTGCCCACACCCCCTGCCCACACCCCCTGCCCACAACCCTCTGCCCACACCCCCTGCCCACTCCCCTGCCGCACACATCCTTCTTCACGCCCGATGCTTGCGCGACCAACCAACCACGCAAATAACCTACTCCCCCCACCACTCACCCACCCACTAGAACTAATACCAAACCAAAACTCACAACCACCACCAATCTCCTCTCTTTTTCAAACCACTTCTCACCCACAGCAACGCACTCGCCCACCAACCAACGCAACCACCAGACGCCCTAACTTCACCTACTATATCCCATTCGCCAACCCATTTACTCAGCCAACTCACCTCACCCAACGCACTCACCAACTCATCCGCCCATTGGGGTCTGTTCCAGCCCCACCCATTTCCCAAATTAACGTTCTCACTCTCCGTCCGCTGTGTGCCCGGTCCCCCCGTTCCCTGCCACGTCTCCTCACAGCCTGCCCTTGTCCCTCTTTCCCATCGCACTCCTCCTTGGACCCACCTCGTCCCTCTCACTTCTTTTTCCAGTTTCGCCTCGCATTCTCAGTCGCATCTCCTATGCAACTTGTACTTCGTTCAGGGATTTGCTCGCTACTTTCGGATTGTGGTCTTCAACGTCTGTTCTGTGGCAGGCACACTTCTCTATTGCATCGGTTCGAAATCCTATTGGGCCATGTTGAGACTGCCTGATTTTTTACCGCGCTTTTTCCCCCCCTGGTACGGTTCAATAACGGATTGTATTCTATTCATTAATTTCTGTAATACCCAATGTTTTTGTAGTTTTCAATTGTAGTTCTCAAAATTCTGTAGTTCTCGTTGTATTTTCACATCATTTTAGTTTTATATTTATCAGATGAATATCTATAACTTCGGAGTAAGGCAATCTTTGCAAGCACGTAACATTAAAGCGGCCCAGGCTAGCTCCTTGGTCAGGATGTGCTTGCCTTATTTCCTATTCCACCACGCCGGCCCCGGGTTCGATTCCCGGTCGAGGCCAAGACTATAGTATGCGTATTTCCTTCACAATGTCCCAGTATATTTTGCATGGTGAACTATGAGAAAATTCACTGTCTCAGGTGACAAGACCGGAATACGAGCGTGGGGAGTCTACGTGCGAACCACATGTACAACTTTTAACCATGGTTGCGAGGCGGGAAACGTCGCCGATAGGCCTGACAATAAAGTACGGTCCGGCCCAAGTACATTCGAATCTTATTTCTGCACCAGAGAGAACTTAAATGTCATTTTTTTGCTAATAGCTAAATGATAAGAAATGTTATTTTTCAAATCGCACACTAGTTGTTAGACTTTGAGATAGTTGTGATGTTGATTGTGTTGTTGGAAACTGGAAAACGAAGACCCGTTGACGAGCAGTCATGCACGTACACTGCACCGCCACTGTGCGTAGCGCTCGGGCAGCGCGCACAGTGCGCTCCTTCGGCGCGGTCCACCGCAGCCGGCAAGCCTTTTAATTAAGGTCATTTTCATTGAAGCGACTTCTAAACATGCCAAATTGGGCAGCTGGCCACCCGACCCCCCCCCCCTCCTCGCGTCGCACCGGGAAGAGAGAGACCGTGACGTCACGCCAACGGGGCTGCGGGAACTGTGAAATGGACGACACGTCACCGCGACGAACCTTGCCCACCGGCCCCCGCCGGCCATTTTGCCCCGCCCCCGGCCCCGCCCCGCCCTGGCCCCCGCCGGCACCGGTTGCCCCGCGCCCCGCACCCGCCCAAGCGGCTCTCCACAGGGGACGCGGTCGATGCGGTTCGTCCCGGTTTGCGGGAACCGTGGGCCCCGCAAGTTTACTGCCCGTCGTTAGGGCGGGCGCTGCAACCCCTGCTGTGTAGGGGACAGGGTGAACTTTGTAGTGGCGCCATCCCGACAGGAGTTTTTTTTCTTGTGGTTGGCAAAGGGAATGTTACTTTGCCAGAACATCGGGACCCGCCCTTCTTTTTAAAAATCTTTTCCTTTTTCTTCCTTGGGGGCAGGGGGTGTGGGCAGGGGTGTGGGCGGGGGGCGGGGCCGTCTCGATCGGCGCACGTGCCGCGCGCCCACGTCCGAGCGGGCGGGGCCGAGTAACGAGGCACGTCCACGCCCCAATTCGCCAACTAATTTCCCCTCCAAGGAAAAGCCGCCGCGAACGCCGCGCCTCCAAATCCGCAACCTCTGCCGCGATCACGGCCGCCGCAGCGCAGTGGGTCACACCCCAAGAATCGCGCTCGACGTTGGGTCGAGAAATGAAAGAAATAGAATGCGTTCAGTAAATAATCTTTACAGTATTTCATTATTCCACCAACTGTATTGCGACTACTTTTCAAATTATTACACGAAACATATTCAACCATGATTGTGATTTCTAAAACAGTAGATTGCCATTTCTGAAAAGATCTATTATGGATATTTACATTACTTTTACCTCAAGTTGTAGATCAAAAATTATATTTTTAACAAATTATTTGTGTCATAAATCAAAGGATCTAATATTATTACAGAGTTAAATAAAACAAGTTTTTGAACAACTACATGGACTTCTACGTTACACGATCATCGCTAAGTTAGGCCACCATGACAACAATGTTAAAATGTTATTGATTATCTTTACGACGAAAAATATTCCAAAAACTAAAATAAGTAAAAGTATTTTTGTGAAGTCGATGACTTCCCGGCCAAAGCCATGTGAATTAATTGACAGTTAAGAGTGCTTGAATGTGTAGTATTCGAAAGGTTTTGGAAACACGTGACATTCATTTCGGAAAATATTAACATAAAACGTATACCAATAATTAGTATACAATCAATATCACATTAACACGACAACTAGTCCTCCCAGGTCAAATATTCTTACAGTGATTATTCCTTTCATAAAATTATGACCAACAGTATTTAACAATGCCTCAATTATCCCACAATCTTGGTGGGGAATTGCAAGGAGATTATTGCCTTTTCTATCCACTTTTTAGTACCACTTCTCTCTCTTCTCGAACAACAGAACATGTTTTTTATTTACTTAAATTAATATACAATCACCTTGACATTAATACATCACATTTAGATGGGGCTTTATACTTAACCATATTACTACAATGATAACGGCAGCGACAGGGCTGCCAACCATTCAGTCTTTTCGAGGCCCCTTTCGTCCCCCTATTGGACGCACGTGCCCACTGTGCGCCTGGTGGCTCCGCTCGGGAGGGCGCAAAGTTCCAGGGCGCGCCGTCAACTTTTGAGCCGCTGGCGGAGCGCTGTCCCCGGATCACGCCGCCCCCGCCAGCAGCTCAGCCCAGCCCGATCTCTGCCCCGCCCCCACGGACGCGGTCGGCGCCGCGGCTATCCGCGAATCGGCCTGCACGGCCTCTGGCACGCAGGTACCCTACGCCTCATTATCTCACGCATTCTCCATTCTTTTATTTCATGACCTTGTTACTTGTGTCAGCTTTGTCAGTGGTACTAATTTTATGATTGCGTCAAAAATGTTCAAATCAGTCGTTTTATGTCTAATAATTATTTTTGTTTGTCTCAGTCGTTTAAGCTGGTGCCAGGTAATGGTACATCGCTAGACGTATACACATTCTCTTTCAATTTGCTCATTTCCTGATGCGCTGGGGGGCATAACTGACGGGCGGATAACACCAAGACTTATATTATATTTAAATATTCTAGGTATTATATTTTCAGTTTTTAGGATTCCTTTGTATTTTATCTCTCAGCTTTTTGTTTTTCACAACGGATAGTGAACAGTCGATGTTCAATGTATATTTTGCTGGTACATACCTTCTCATTCAACACTCATCTTTTCACCTTGTCACCTCATCGATAGTATTCATAATTTCATTCTAGTACTGAAGACACTTGAAGAACGGTAAAAAGGATAAGACAAATCGTCCAGTGAGACAGCATTCGATGGTGGTAAAGCACAGATATGAAAAGTTACTCCGTGAAAACAGTGCAAATTTATTTTCGTTGCCCAAATTCAGTCCTAAAATCTATTACGAGAGACAAAAGATTCGAAACTTCATTGAAATCAGGAGTTTTTTCATATGAATATCGGTTTGTTTGTCAGCGCTCTGACAAAAAATCGTGCTATTGCATCTGGTGTGAACACCCCAGTTTATCACAGCTCTCAACACAATACAAATGAAAATGAAGTGTAATATTAAAAAGAAATGATTGTGGACGAATTAATAATTTAAATTTTTCTGGGAACACCATGAAAACCATAAGGAATCTCATTCCGAATACGCACATGCGGGAAGCCTTTGCCACAGGAAAGTCCGCATTCGCATATTAACCCTATGGCTACTTCCGGAACGGAAATTACAGCGTATTTTATTGTTGCCGTGGTAAATTAGCCGTATCGTTAGGTAGAAATAAATGGAGAATTGCAGTAATAAAATCGAAATATGTAACAAAGAGCGTTTTATAAGTACCTTATACACCTGCTACAATCTAAATTACACATATTCTGCACAAAAAAACTCTAACATGAAAAATACTGATTCCCGGAATAATTTCTTCACAAATAAGGCAAGGGGGTAACGATAAGGGATATAGTTAATGGTTGCGAAATACTATAAGTCTATTTAGCAGGTAGAAATCATGCAGGAGGACATTCATTCAATTTTTTAGTATTTTGTGATGAAGTGAGTAAAAATTGAAAAACGATCACCCATAAGCATATTATTCTCAAACTAGCCTATGGAACATTTATTGTTATTGTTATTATTATTATTATTATTATTGCAGTGAGAGGGTGGTTATGAGGGGCGAAAGAACTAGGGTGATGGTAGGAGGCTGTGGATGGGGTAGTGGGAAGTGTTCGTGGAATTTTGAAATCATCCCACCATTCGCCTTCTGATCAAGGGAAACCACAAAAATCCTCGGTGATGATGGCAGGCCTGGGAATCGACCCCAGACCTCCTGATTGCGAATTCAGCGCGCAATTTATTTTATTTCAGGTCAGTCTCGTACTAACAAATTGCTTATAATATTCACAAAAATAACACCCAGAATCTTTGGAGGGGGGATACAGGTATAGGTGACCAGCCAACATGATGTTTTCTTATAAAGAAATTTTTCTGCTAAATATAAAAAAGTATTTTTATTTGTAAACTTCTATTTAATATTTATAATGTAAACAATTGATATACTAAATGAATTTCGCAGAATACAGTACAATTTAGCAGAGATAGTTATAAAAAGCTATATATTTTAATACTTATCATTGTCTTTAGGGCAAGGGAGGGACTGAGACACTATCAGCTCCCCTCCTGCTTAGGTACGCAATTAATATTCACTAATAATTACAAGCAGGATACTAGAGCACACTATTTAGTTTTGTTCTTTCAGTTATAAGCAAGAAACTGTTTGCAAGTCACCATAAATCCATCGTCAACTTCGTGACCTCATTTTTCATCTTGCAAGCAGTAATCCCACTTCCTTCCCCCCTGAGGCTTATCCCGAAGGCGTAGTGCACGCCCCCGCCCCTCCAGAAACCTGCCTCGCGCCAACTGAATCCTCTTGCTCCTTTCTCGTGCCCCGCCCCCGCCTCCGACCCCCATCTCTCCGGGAGACGAACTTCAGCTCCGGGGCGGGGGCGGGATTCATGGCGCAGCCTCCGCACATGTGTGGGTGTCGCCGTCACAAAAATCGCGCCCACTGTCGCGGAAGATATGGCCCTATTTACATGTTGAGAAGTGTATTTGAAGTCGCGCGCAACTTTCGGAGTATAAAACTTTGCAGGATTTCTGTTGTGAAAAGGCCGCGTGAAGAGGGAGCGAGCGATCCGTGTGGAGACGGCGCCAGAGACTAGGTCGACCCGAACGAGGGTTTGCCGCGCAGGAAAAAAAAGAAAACTATCTGTTTGTCTCTTCAACATTTTCATCTCAATTCTCGTTCTCACATAACGCAAAAAATGTTTTCATTTCGTGTTGTTGCGTTTTTCGCGTACTTCATTGTAACTGTCGGGGCGATGTCGAGTAGCGGGCGAGTTGCACGGTTCGCCAAGCAGCGGGAGGACAGAAGCCACAAGAAAAAGAGGGAAGATGGAAAGCGAGCACGGCGTCGCAGAAAGAGCGTGCGAAAAATGGCAGAGCGGATAGGGACGAGGGAAGAAAACGGGGAAGGACCAATTGTGGCGAAGTTGTCGTAGGCGTAATGCACGCCCCAGCTCAGCGGTTGGAAATCATCTTTATGCCTCGCGGAAGTTAAAATCGTTAGCCCATCTAGTTTTAGTGAGCCGAGAACCGCAAGTGAGATGGCGCCATTATATTTAGGAGAAAGTAATTCTGAATTTTTTTACAAAAAGAATGTTCTATGATCGTATTTTCTTGAGTTCTACAATGTTCTATGCACTGCAATGGACTTCTCTTGTTCCTTTCAAATTCTCTTGACCTCTTTAAGCTTTTTGTTGTTGTATTTCTCAATTCACGAGATCTAACATTTAACCATCAAGAATACTGAAGAACGTTGTGTTACACAGACCAAATGCTACAAATATAATAACGTTAATCTTAACTACGAGCTAACTTGTCAAATAAAACCTTCGCTTAATTTTCAATTACTAAATTTATCAATACAACTTATTGCTTAGGCAGCAATAAAATGTGCAGTAGATCGAGATTAGTTTTCTTTTCATGATGGCATTTTTCTTGTATATCAAAATATATTTTTTTAGTTATTTCTGTACGAATCTAAATTGTTCGATATTGACGTAACGTTTCTTTTTGTTAACAGAACTTAGATTGCTACAGAGCGAAGAGAAAAACCAAAACGGGATCAAACAAATCACAAAATGTCTGCTTGTGCGGAGGCAATAAGTGATAATGTGTTAGTATTAGAAGCACAAATATGCCTATACAAACAGCTTAAATGCTGTATTTAACAACTACATGCGCGAACAAAAAATTGCGTTGTTATTCAGAAATAACTGTTTCTTGTGACCGAATTATATCTGTGTCATCTACATCATAAAATTCGTAAATGTATCAAGTACCCATCACTTTCCTCTAAACCAAAAAAAGTAGGTTAATAATATATAATAATAAAATGTGTACAAACATAATAATAATAATAATAATAATAATAATAATAATAATGTGTTGTTTTATTTCTTTATATTTTTTTCTCGATATGTTACCATCCATCAGTAATCAGAAGTGTTTCTTTTTATTTTGCTATCTGGTCTACTTCTTCACACTACTTTTTTGTATAGTGAGTTTTTAAAATAGCAATATAATGAGTCACATAAATAGACCACGATCTGAATTAAGAACAGAAACGTTTAAATTGTGTTCGTAGAATAATAATAGTAATAATAATAATTAGTAATAATTAGGGGGCGGAAATTGATTACCTAAAACATTGCCAAAATTGTCAATAAAATGCTTTAGTCAAAATCGTCAAAAAATGCAAAAACAAGACGTAAGAAAATATGTTTCGTTTTGTTTTAACACAAGCTGCATTTGTGTACTAAACGGCATAGTTATAAAGTGAAAAGGAAAAAGAATGACATTTCATTAAAATCCGCCCCGTAGCAAAAATCAATGAAAATTTACTTCCCTCTCATCCATCTGCTTCCCAAAACTCTCTGGGAGGAACGAAAGGCCATTCTCACCCGCTGCAACGAGAAGCAATGTGAGCTGCGGCTCCAAAAAGAACTGAAATTCGCAACTAAAAAAAGAATTTAATCGTCTGTCCGGGTGACGCCGCGTCCATGGCAAAGGTGCCGACGTTTCGGTCGCCATTCTGCGACCTTTCTAAGGGTGTAATGCAGGAAGGTCGCAGAATAGCGACCTAAACGTCGGCACCTTCGCCATGGACGCGGCGTCACCTGGACAGCCAATTAAATACTGACTCCGGCTGGGGAAGGCTACGCTCTCCCTTAAAAAGAAAGATGTCGCGCAATGCTTTCCGCCGCAACCTTTCTCTCGCAACGCGACGTGGATTGCGCACACGGCTCTGCTGCAGCCTCGCTCAGCCACCGCGTGCAGGAGCGCTCGCGAAGGCGCCACCAGCGCCCGGCTTCCATTACGTGCAGTGGGAGTTGGACGGAGACGCGCTCGGCGCCACATAAAAGAGAAACATCGTACGTTTGCGCTGGTAGACGCGAGTTCTCAACTGTTGATTCGTAGACCGCGCGTTCTCCCTGGTTCCAGTCCCGACAGTGGAAGACAGTGTGTGTCCCCGCTAAGCACCTGGTGGACCTGGGTTGAACGCGGCCACTGCCTGGGGTGAGTATTCATTCTGGCCGCGACGAAGGTTTACTTCTCAACTCCCGAAAGGGTGGTGCAAGTTATATCCCGAGAGGTGACTATCTTCCTACCCCCGGAACGTAAGATTCAGTTCCCTTGACGGTTTGAGGATTTCCTCCCCTACGTTTTTCTCTGAGCGCGGCACTGCCCCAGCCGGGAATAGATCTAAGCTTCCGACTGATCTCTCGACTTGCGTAGCAGTACAGAGCACGAAAATGCGTGTGTGTAGGAGAAGAGGGGAGAAGAAGAACCAGGAAGGAAACATGGCTCATGGCTCTTCCCCCGTTTGCTAAGATACGCCGTCGGGATTCGCTTGGTATTGAGCGAAGAAAGCATCAGAGCAGTCAGCTTCTAGGATTTTCAATGAAGTCACTTACAGCATGAGAGTTTTACAGGTTATCAGCTCCAATTCATCGATCGTTCACATTGATTCTTGGAATCAAATCTGAGAAGACATGGCAAGAACCACTGACAGCACTCGATTTTCCCTATCCCAGTACCCCAAATTTCTCAAATCTAGGAAATTCCTGCGCCATAATTCTGGGCTCATTTCAGACCCTCCTCCGAAACAAAACCCCCTATGACATAAAAAAAGGGCTCCCACGCCTTCACTTTTTCGAAATAAAACTTTAGTACGATAGAAACCTGCGGGAACTCATACTTTGTCGACAAAAGTCATCTTAAAACCAACATTCTTTCAAACATAATCTGAAAGACTTATTTAAATGTTACCACTAGTTTATGAAATAAATGTAGGCTAGGTGTAGGGTTGTAAACAAAATGCTTTCTGGGCCTCAATTTTAGTAAATCAATTTGCAATGTTTCTACAATCACATAATTATTATTTTGCATTACGTACTACTTACGGACCGCAATTAATTATTCATCCGGATACAGTAAAGATATCAAGCACTAATTTCATATTTTTTTGGATGTAAACTATTAAAAAATGTCAATTATCTAAAAGAAGTGAAACTAGAAAGATGATACGATCCTTTATATTCTTGGAACAGGCTTTCACTAAAGTAAGTTCCTTAGGAAGAACTTACACGACATCCCTCATTTCAATATCTTAAAGGAAATTTGAAAGATACGACATTTCTGTCAGGCCATTAATAACAAATTTTACCGTTAGATTCCTTACACGGTAGTTACGGGCCATCGTAAACCACATTATGACAAAGTAATCACGTAAGGGATGTTCCTTATAAATTTCAAATCTTTTTTTCGACAACTTCACGTAATATCTCCATTAAACATTCTCCCTCATGTGAGTTTTAGTACATCAATCTGGGCAGATGCCATTTCTTATCAATTCTATCTGAAGAAAAAATCTTTAAGGACATCTTTGACAGGTTTAGTGGAACATAAAATAGTCTGCGTTACAGGTCAACAATTCCAATTACGAAAAGTAGAAACTATTCTTCCTTTAGGCAACCGATACAAAACATCAGTCAACGTTTAACATTTCTCTCAAGAGTTCGCTAAAAATTAATACGAAATGTAACAAGCTACCAAACTTCCGAAAATCGTCCACAGCAATTTCATAACTTCATTTCTGAAAATCACTTTCGAATAGATCATTTTTATTGTATTATAATGTAAAAATGGAAAAGAAAATACCAATTGAAATGTCTATATATTCTAGTGTAATATGAATTTTTATTGAACTCGCTTATTCACATATTTCAATAATACAATTTTACAGTCAAATATTTCTGAAGTCGACAAGAAGTCGTAAAATATGTTGAGAAAATAATATATTCCTGCCTAATGATTACGTCCAAAGTAAATATTGAAAACCCCACCAGAATGAAGCCATCTGAATCGAACGTCGACCGGGGTGAGACTTTCGAGGAGCGTATTTCTTGCCTTCCAATGAGGCTGTCCCGTAAACTGGCGGTGGGAGAACAGCGTGGAGAATGTAGCCCCCACAGTCGTTGTCCCGGGAAGCCCTAACGCGCTGGGTGTTGCCCCATATAATGAAGCCGTGAGGCTGTCGTGTCGGGGGCAGCGAGCCATGACCGCCCACGCCGAGGCACGCGGGGCGGCGCGGGGCGACAGCTCTCCTGGAACGCGGGACTCCGCCTGCCCGGTCGGTCGGTCGGTCGGCCGGCCGGCTCCTGGCGGGACAGGTAGCAAGTAGTAGCGTGGCCACCGCGGCCGCCTTCCACGGAGACGAGACGGGAAGGGAGAAGAGGAAAGAACGAGATATCGCTATTCTTTTTTGAATAAGCTTCATTTTTCTGGTCTCATGAGTTGCAAGGTCATTAGCGATCATACATACAATTCTTTACAGTCCATTAAATAAATGTATTTATTTTAACAATTTGAAAACATTATATCTTGAGATGATTCAATACGTAATCTGAGGAGACAAGTTGAAAGTGAATGTGTAATAACTACTATTTTTCTTTCTTTCTTTCTATTCCGACTTCCTCTTCTCTTTCTTCTATTCCCTCTGTATCTTCTCCCTTTTCATCCTCCTCGCTCTTCTTTTGTATACAAGTATACTTTAATAAAGTAATCATGAACAAATGCGGAAGCAAATTGTGAAGCACATGGTGAATTTTCTTGGTTGCTCAGGCTTATATAACAATATGAAAACATTATTGTCTTACGCGCGATCAGAATCTCGTATTCCAACACAGAAGGATCGACGACATACCAACTTCGTCGTTTAGATCAGTCAACATTGACAATGGAGTGAAGACAAGAAGAAACTTCCATAATAACAAAAGAGAACTGTGACGAAGTCAAGGCTGCCACATGCATATCGTATTCTGAGTCTTTAAAAAATAAACGAATATCTGGCACCATTTGTTTTAGAAACAATAACAGCATTGATATATAAAGTTAAATGAAGTAATAATGTTCAAAATCGAATGTAAAATAATCAAAAGTTTAATTATGGAAGTGAAGAATAGAATAGGAAATTGCATTTGAGACGACAGTTAAGTAATATGAAGGGAAACAGCAGCCAGAGACTAACTGGAAAAGGAATTCACTGAGAGACTTTTGTGAAAAACAAAATGAACAGGACAAGACGAACAAATGGATACGTAGACGATGAGACGAAGATACACAGTAGAAAATCAAAGCACACGCAAAAAACTAAAATATACATAACGAAACACGAAGAGAGAGAGAGAGAGAGAGAGAGAGAGAGAGAGGGGAGAGAGAGGGAGAGAGAGGGAGAGAGATAGGGGAGAGAGAGTGAGAGAGAAAATGATGGAAAAAAGAGAAGAGAATGGAAAGCCATGTATGGGGAGGCGAGGCAAAGAAGCAACGAAGCAATTAGAAAGAATGAGCAGAGAAGCAGCGAAGTCCCAGAGCTACAAAGTTCGGAGGGCGAAAAGTCGGCAGGAAGGAGCACGGCGCTGCGGCGGGGGCGGGGGCGGCGGAGGCGGCGTGTCGGACGCGCGGGGCGAGAGAAGTGTCGTGTCGGATCGCGTCGGGAGCCGCCCTGCTACCGGAGCGTCTGCCCCCGTCGCCCCCGCCTCCGCCCCCGCCCCGCTTTCCCAGGCCGAGGCGCCTCCAGCGACGCCGACGCCGACGCGCGGACACGGGGTGAACAACCCACGGGGAATTCACCGCAGCCGCTCCGACAACAGTGAGCGAACGCCTTCAACTGCCTCTTTCCACGCCCCGCACCCGCGCACTCGGCCCTACGATAGAGCCCCAAACTTTGAAATATGAAATCGATTCTTTCTTCAATGAAATACGTACGCTCTGCCCAGAATTCCTTCCCCTGATTAATTGTTCTCCTTGGAGAAATTTACTGATTGTCCTCAATAGAATGTCGACAAGAATAAATTGGCTCTTACAAGGTGCTACATTCCACGCGTGGTAACAGTACCTACAATAAAAACATCATGTGTTTACACACAAAATATTTATTGTCAGTCACATTTCTTGCCTTAAGAAGGTAAGGAATCGGAATTATTTCTGGTATTTTCTTTCTGGGAACTAAATGAAGAAAGAATTTTATATCTTGGGAGAAAGGTGGTTTGATGTATTTACTACAATGAAAAAAACATAATTAATCTCTTAAATTAAAGAGGAACTGTTTTGTTATTAATAAAAATATAGACATTCTTCAGAAGAAGAACACATATTTATAACGAAGGAACTTAAAATTCATGATTTTAAATTGTGCTGATATCGATGTAAATGCCTATAATTGTAACGGATCTACAAATAAAATAAATCTTCATTTCAGAAACGTTATACTCTTTTTGTGATAAAATAACATCAGTGCATCGATTATGCTCATTTATCATAATATGAAAATCATGAACGATGGGGCAGAAATAACACAAAAGAAAACTTAGAACTGTAATTATTTATCTGTCCTTCGTAGAATAATTGTAGACATTGGTGCCAATCCTATGTGCCAATACTTAAAATTGCAAACCCCTCTTGGTCAGTAGTATCGCAAGATGAATGTACGCACAAAATAAATAAAATCATAACATGAATATACTTGTTGCTTTTTATTAGAATTAGGGACATGTGACACGTACAGTGCTGTCGCCCCGTGAAATTATAAATGTAAAACCGTAAAATGAAGAAAATAACCCACCCATACAGGGAATTCAGAATATGACAGATTTGTCTACAAGCAGTAAACTCTAATTAGGAGCATATTTACAATTTTTCATCTCACACAAATATATATATATATATATATATATATATATATATATATATATATATATATATATTAATTCAAATTAATAATTTTAATTCAAACTAGTCAAAGTTTATAGACAATTTTAATTTTGGAATTTGCAGATTTTGTTATTTTTAACTTTCACAATCACTATCAACGAAATCATTTTTTGAAGGAGACAATGAATGTGTGTCATGCAATTTTCACCCAATCGCATTTTGCCATTTTAATGACTGTTTTAATACGTGGTTTAATACTCATTTTACCCCAAAATATGGTAAATGCATTTCACAACCATTTCCAATAAGTACGAATGTATGACCCGTTCGCTCGACGGTTTGTCGTGACAAGAAGGTCCCGATCGGAGGGAGGCGGTGGGTCGGGTGGGGGAGGAGGCAGCTATGGGCCTTGGCACGCGGATGACACGTGTTTCATTCACCGAGCGGTCTGCGAACAGATGTAATCGTCGACGCCATCTTGTCGGCGCAGACCCGGACACCTGCTTCACTCGCGATCGCCCACGCAGAAGCGGCCACACGCGGAGGCGACAGTGCTGCCGCTGAGCGGATAACAATCAAGACATGCTGACCGCGGGTGGGACTGGTGTCGACTGATTTCGGATTGATTCATCCTTTCGTGATTCCGCCAACCGATCCAGTCAGAATTCCAGTAAGTGTACTGCGCATTTCTTTATCACGGGTGTTGGTCCACCCTGCTGGATGGTGAGATACGACACTCACCTAAACGTCGGGGTATTCCTCACTTGGGTATCTCCCACCAGCGGAGCACCATCCCTAATCGGGACAAACTAAGCTCCCGACAGATCTCCCGGCGTCTAGCACATGTAAGTGTAGGTGTGTGTAAATAACGATAAGGATAGGGCAAGGAAGAGGAAGTGAATACCGCGCGCGATGGCCCTTTTTTCAGGGAACTGTGCCAGCATTCGCTTGGTGTTGAGCGAAGAAACCACAGGAAATAACGAAAAAAGCAGCCGGCTGCTGGACGTTTTCTCCAGACAGCAGCTGAAATCGATCTCGCTATCTTATTAGTGTGTAAAATCCAGCCGCAGTCAGAACTACAAATCCTACTAGAAGCACTTCAGTGGTATCAGTTGCACCTGAGATCTCAGCTGCTTTCATTAGAGATACAAGTTCAAAATCACTGTCGTAAAGAAATTATGAATGAAAGATATTCGTCCCTGGATTACTTTAATGGATCAAATTATTTTTTTTAAACAATAACTGACAAATGGAATTTTCAAAGTATCGAGGGCCAAATACACCATATTCTATTTTTGAAAAACAAGATTTCATTAAACGTTTTCGTTTATTTTTCTACAAAGAAACAAGGTTATCACCTTTTAATAGCTTTGAGTACATAATGATGGAATTGTATCTTCAACAAAACTTCAAAAATATATTTTAACTCGCGGAACCAGGCAGACGTTGTTCTGCACTACATCTCCCTCTCCGTTTCTTTCTCTCTCTCTCTCTCTCTCTCTCTCTCTCTCTCTCTCTCTTATTTACACGCGTCTCTATAAACTCATAATTTCTGAACTAAATTAAATGATGTAAAGGCATTCGAACTTTGTGAATAAAATTAATAGTAGTGTCCATTTGTCTCCCAGGGATTCGATTATCTATGTTGCATGATATAAAGAAGGTGGACTTCTCTGTGTAAAATCTCTTCTGTTTATCAACAACTCCCATCAATTTGTATTTTTTTACCCTGTAAATAAGGCGTAAGGCCAAGATAAAACGCTAAGTCTTACTCTTCGTGATCGAAGTGGTATTGACTTCTCTAACTCGCTCTATCCGGTTTACTTGCAAGGGCATCCTATATTAAGTTGCTCTAGGCGTAATAGCTTTATTTATCATAATAATAGAAGGTATCTACCTCACCAGCGATCTAATTAATATGATTACAAGTTAAGAAGTCATGGTTGAGTTGGGGGAATTAAAACTATAAATGGGAACATAATATAAAATGAACGTTGCCTAAAAATATATCTCACAGACAAAACGGGATGTGTTTAAAAAATTTACGAACTATCATGTACAGCTTCTTTTAACTGAGTAATTACAACGAAATAAACAAAGTGAAGATTCACGGAAAAACTGTTTTCAATCTGGAATTATTTCAAGTACTTTTACATTTATGTACCCCAATTCACAAATTTCCCCGCACATTTTAAAATTTAGATAGCTTATAACTGAATTATCAGCAGAGTATCTAGGTCGTGGGTTCATTTGGAACAGAATCTTGTGTTTACGCTTACGAAGAAATTCCCCTTTGCTGATTTTATTTTCAAAGTCAAATATTTTTTTATTAACTCAGCGAAAATGAAAGTATGGTACAAAGGATGCACGTTGTTCATGAGTTAGTTCCTCTTCGCAGTAATTATTAACATTGAAACAACCACTGACTGAATAACGTATTAAATAAGAGGATAAAAATGAAAAATAACAGAACGAAGAAAAAATGAATTGCCATAAGGAAAAATATGGAATGAGGAGAAATATCAACTTAATGAAGAAGTTAACGTGAACTGAGTGGGACTAGGGAGTAAGAAAAAAGAAGAGGGGGGAGTCTATTCTCGGGTTTCTGATGCCTCCAATATTACTTCAATATACGCCTTCCTTGAAAACGTTATATTTTTGTAATAAGAAGTAGGACTTACGAAAAAAAATTACGGGAGCAAATGGAGAACATGTTTAAAAAGGGGAAAATAACATCGAAGAAGAAAAAGAAGAGTGGAAGAGGAGAAGGAAACCCATTCTTTGGCTTCGAACGCCTCCAATTGTCCACTCTGGGAATCAAGACGCTCGGTGTCTAATTAGGTGGCGACGTCCAGCGCCTGCCCCCCTCCACCACCCCCCACGCTGTCGCCGCGCCGCCCCGCGGGAATCCATCACCGCCGCCGCCCGCCGCACGCAGATAAGGGCGGACAAGGCCGTTGGGGATTACGCGTAATCTTGGGGTCGGCGCGCGCACCGCGCCGCGCCGCGCAAGCTCCGGCGTCGCCTCGGCGGCCGCCGACAGGTGCCGCCAGGGACGCCTCCCCCCCGCCCGCCCCGCCCGGGCCCACCTACGCGTCTTCGCCCGCGCCCCAGGCCTTCGGGCGAAAAGCCCAGGGATGGCGCCGCTTGTCGAAAGAGCCCTCCGCAAATCAACAATTCTCGCGGGCGATGGAGAGTGGGTTTCATTAGTCCTGGTTAGTGTTATGTACGTTATGGAATATGGTGGGTGTTCCAAAGTGAGATTCCACGGACGACAGCCTACGAACCTGCGATTTCCTCTCCACTGTATTCTCCCCTCAGCGTGGGTAACTGCCAGCCAGGTCAAGTTGTCAAGTTCTCTCTGACGTGTGGAAATATTGTGCAATGTAACTGCAAGTTGTGTAAAGAAAAGAAGAAACGGCACAAAGTTAAGAAACGAATCGAGGAAGGGTTCGTTTATTAACAATCCTGAAGGAATTTTATAAGTACTGTCAGGGACTGAGCGGGCGGAATCGATTCATAGCATATTCTCCTCACTGACGCTGAAAGAGGAAATGCAATGCAACCACTGAGCCCATTACAGAGGAAAAACCGTAACATTTGAAGGCGCTTGTTCAAGTAGTCGCCATGCCGAATGTAGACGCAGCACTGGAGATGATAAATTTTTGGCGTTTTGCTCCAACACAGCAATAAATTATCTGGCGATTGGTTGGAATGTGAATCTAATCAAAAATCTTGTGTTAAAAGATAACTTAATGAGTGCACTTGCGTCTACACATGTTTGAAGACAAGTCCTAAAATAATCAAGGAGTCTTTTCACTAGAGTTCTGTCCGCATCACTTGAGTAGTGTTGAATTCAGTAGTTCATTTCTTACAAAGTGGAAGTTTTTTTTATGTACGTTTTTGGTTGCAAAAAAATTTAAAATGTTAAAATCGGCTACAAAACAATCAAAACTCCTGGATACAATTAAAACCATGTTCCCTATCCAATTGCGTAAGAGTAGTAAACTTCTGAAAACGTTTAAGAAGTTTATAGTAAAATTTTTCTGAAATTATATTCATATGTTAATAAATAATCACGGGACACTTATATATTCCTTTTATATAACTCGTAACCTGTCATTGATTAAATACCAAAATCTCGTAAGAGGCAGAAGTCAAAACAAAATCCAGGGACCATCCCTCTGTGGCTCCGATCCTGAACAAGTGAGATCAGCGTCAAACTACAATGGATTAATTGCTAGACTGACTTCGCTCCTCCAGAACAACGTAGTTTTACCCGGGCAGCATCCTGGGCTCGGGGTTGGACAGAATCTCGCGGTGGCAATGGGCCGCCACCGCCTCACCCCCCCGCGCACGGCTTCGCCCCCGCGGCCGCCCCTGGCCGCCCCCTTCGGGAGGCGGGCGGAGTTTTGAGCGGTTATGGGGCGCGGCGATGGGCGGCGCGTACTTACGGGTGTGTGCTATTCTACATTCCTCCGCTGCCGCGCCCCGCGCCGGGGCTTCACCGCACCTGCCAGGGCTGTCGCCCCGCCACGCCTCCCTCCGCCCATCGCCCACAGCAACCAGCCCCACGACTGCACCACACGCCACAACCTATCCCGTTCTACCCTTGCCCGCGCCCGCGCCCTCCACCATACCTTGCGGCGCTCGCACCGTCCCCGCTGCTGACCCAGCCTGTTCTCGTCCCGCCCTCCTGTTGGACCACCACCTCCAGCCCTTGCCACGCCCAAGCTCTCTCCTCCCGCCCCTTGCTGCCATCACCACACAGCACCACCATTGCCACCGCCCCACCCACGCTGCCTCCCCCGCCTCCTTTCCGGCACCAACCTCAGCCTCCAAGCCACTGCCGCCCCCCTGCTCCCGAACACTACACCCACACCTTCTCCGCCGCCGCCGCTGCGTGCCTCGGTGCTTCCCAGACTCGGCAGGGCCTCGCCCCGCCACTCGTCCCTCTCCACCGCCTTTCCGCGGACAATGCCGCCACCGGCCACTTCTCTGTTCCTAGCCTGCTCCCCGTCACCCAGGCCGACACACACTGTCCTCCGCCCCGCCCTCCATCGTACATCGCTGGCGGTGCCCCGCCCCGTCCCCGCAGCCAACTCATCGCCTCGCCAGCCCCGCCGTCACCCCCCGCTGCCTCACCGTCGCCCCCACCTGTCGATCCTCCATCACCAGCCACAGCATCACCCACTGCCCTCCCGCGGACCCTGCGTCACCAGCGCTTGCCGTCCCCACCCCTCGCTGCGCCGCGCCGTCGCTAATGAAGACACCGGGGAGCGGTCCCTGCCGCGCGCAGCGACTCAGCAGATTCATTGAGCGCGCGCGCCCGCGATTGTTCGCCGCTGCGATGTACGCGCCGCCGCGCGCACTGCGCCAGTGAAGGCATCGGGAGCCCCGAAGAAGGCGCAGACAGAAAGCACGGAACACGAAGATGAGCAGGGCAAGTGGCGATGTGGGCAGGGATGGACTCGCGGGCGAGCACACATCAACAAACGGCGTGGACGAGGGAGGGAATGTTTCGTCATTATTCCCTTAAGTTTAGTGAATGTCATGTTATGGAAGATGGTGGCCTTCCTCCTGCAGTTCACGAATAACCCCACTTAGTACATACGAGGGACAATTATATGTAGAAGTACAAAGAGGTAGTATTATGCTGAAAAGCGGACAAGTAAATGGTTTATTAGTGGTAATTACCTCCTAAATGTTGCGTAATTGTTACATCAGTTAGTGAAATTTATTAGCATCTACTAAACTCAATGGGTGAATAAATAAAAAGCGTGCAAAATTATAAAAAGCCGTTATGAACTAAGAAGTGAGTCTAGATTTCAATTCCCCTTCGGACAGCGAGAAAAGAAAAGAAAGAATAAGAAAAAAATTGCTATATCTAATAAAATTAATTTGCTCACATTTTTCGATTTAGAAAATGTTGCTGGTGGAATGAGTGCGGAGAGAGGAAATTTATCAGTAACGAAAAAAGTACGGAGAGTACTAATGGGCAAATAAGCCTAGAAATTCTGTGGACACTAGGGGGTTACAAGAGAGGAATTTCCTGTTCAGGAGAATGCGTATTGTAAATTTACAAAGCGAATACATCAATTAGAAATGAACGGTGTAGAAATAACACGTATGCAACTTATTTCCTCTCCAGTTTTGCGCACGCCATACCTTTTTCCTTCCAGTCCTCGGAGACGAAGCCCAGGGAACAGCAAGTTTTGTGATTTCAGAGCAAATTATCATTTCTGGGAAGCAAGACGTGGTATCATAAGGGTGAAGGGTAAATGAGATATTTAATTCGTAAAAAGTGTACAAATTATTTGTGAGAAATCACAAAATATGAAGTAGCTTCGTAGAATACATATTTCAGAACAATTATTTTAATTTGCTTTCAAGATATTCACATTTCCATTGCATCCGTTTACATTTAATTATTTTTATTCATTATTAATAAATACATTGAAGTTACCCTGCATATCAATCAACTTTTCTATTTGTATGCAAGCGGATATTTGTAAAAGAGGAAATTACATATAGCGTAATTAATCATTAAATATGCCAAATAATTTAATCGATACGAGGAGAGGCAGCGAAACATTTAATGAGTAGAAAGCACACATTCAAATATTAGCAACAACGTTCGTAAATGTAAGTGGTTAAGGTTTTTAGTACATAGTCACATCTAATTCGCGCAAAGAAGGCGAGAAAACAAAGCAGTTTGCAAACTTGACTAAAGGCGAAAATTGAACTTCATTGATATGGAAATAGAACATTCATTTTATCACGAAAAACGGACTAAACACGGCATACTTCAATAGCCAATAGAGTATGATGAGTAATTGTAATCTTACGGATATAATGTTTTTGAAAACAAGAGCGACAAATATATTTTCTTTCAAAAGTAAAGAAAAATTGCTTGTGCACATAAATCTTTTCACCATAGATTATCCGAAACCTATGATTAATTGAATTCATATTCGCGCACACCAAATTAAAAGATAATACTGTTTCCCCAAAAGCGAAGGTAGAAAACAGTACTAGTTCCCGAAACGATAATTATAACGGCCCGAAGTTCTAACGCAATACTAAGCCAGGCAACCCAACTACTCAGTGATCGCTTTCCTACCTCAATATGTCTCTTTCCCATTAACCCGTCAGTCACAGACAATTACAAATTCCCAAAAGTATCTAAAGATCCTCTAATTCACGGACATCAATCTTATTCCCGTACATGTGCGTGTGTGGCTGCTTTCCAGCGAGACAGCGCATAGAAGGCGTTGAGTAGTCGCAGGCAGCCGACTGGAAATTAGCGGGCATCCTTCTGGTGGGCGGGTTGGGCCAGGCCGGGGGCTGGAGGGGCGGTTTGCGGTGGCGACTG
This sequence comes from Gryllus bimaculatus, assembly GCA_017312745.1. NCBI lineage: Eukaryota > Metazoa > Arthropoda > Insecta > Orthoptera > Gryllidae > Gryllus > Gryllus bimaculatus. Next base: position 3,614,092 of record BOPP01000094.1, read on the forward strand.
GAGACGGCGGCATGCGGCAGGCGTTGGCGTCGGCGGCGCTCGGTGGTGGCGTGATGGGGTGGTTGGCGGCTGCAGGCGGCGGCGGCGGTGTGTGTGGGTGTGGTGTGGTGGTGGTGGAGGTGGTGTGGTGTGGGTGTTGTTGCTTTGTTGGTGGTGGTGTGGTGGTGTTGGTTGGGTGGTGGGGTGTTGGTGTGTGTGGTGTTGGTGGTGGTGGTGTGGGTATGGGTGGCTGGTGGTGTGTTGTTGGTGGTGTTGTTGTTGGGTTGTGGTTGATGATGGTGGGTGTTGTTGGTGTGTGTGGTGATGGTGGGGCTGTGGTGGTGGGTGGTGGGTGGTGGTTTGGTGGTGGTGGTGGTGGTGTTGGTGTTGCTTGGTGGTGTTGTTGTTGTATTGTTGTTGTGGTGGGTGGTGTGGTGGTGGTGGTGGTGGGTGGTGGTGGTGGTGGTGGTCGGTGGTGGTTGCGTGGTGGTGTGGGGTGGCGGTGGGGTGGTGTTGGCGGTGGCGGTGGCGGTGGCGGTGGCGGCGATGGGGGCAGTGCCAGCGGGGGCTGTGGTGATGGGGGCGGCGGCGGGAGTGTAGGAGATGGCGGCGCCGCAGCGCAGTGTTTAACGAGGTTCAAATTTCATTACCCAGCGCTCATTTGGGCGGCAGCGGCTCGCGCCAACGTTGGCTCCGCCCTCGCGGCCCACGCTCGCGCCTGCCCTCCGCCTTGCGCTTCGGCTGTTGCGAGTTGACCGTCTTTCCCTCCAGGCTCCATTCAGATCTCTCCTCTTTTCAAGTCTACTTTCTTGGAATTGCTGTTTTTCTATTCACACTCTGCCATTTTCTCCCGAATCATCATACACGTCATCTCTTTAATCCCCTGAATGTATTCTTTTTCCGTACTTTTGAGTTCGTGTCTTGACTTTTTTATTTGTGTCCCCTCTTCCGTCCAATATTTTATCGCTCGTCGGTGCCACAGACACATCACCCGTTTCTCCCCCTCTACGGTGAAAGTTTCCCAGCTTACACGTACTCGTGTCACTGTCCTACTTTCCACCATTTAGTTATTTGTCCGAGTCCGTCTCCGTACCTTTTTCCTTTTCAACTTGTCAAAGTATCCGTCCATGCTGTCCTTCTCTTCTTTCTTAAGTACTTTATCCGTCTATTTTTTAGTTCCCGTCGCTTCCACCCGACATCACTTTGTTCCTTTCCATGTGGTCCTCTTCCTGCCTCGACACCTCTTTTGGAGTTTGTCACATTTTCGACTTGGGAATGTTCTTTGAGCGACACCTCCCTTTCTCTATCTCTCTTCTCTCCGCCGTCATCTTCTCACCGTTTCACTGCCAGCACGCTCTGAAATTCGGGTGCGTCCTCCACCTTCGCAGGCCACCCACTCGCCCACGCACGCCTCCCGCTGTTTAGCCAGTCTGGTTCAGACGCCCTTGCCGCAGAAAGAATACCGACGTGATTGCGGGGACATATTGTGGGAAGAGGGAACTTGTGCACAACGAAAATTCCACCAGGAGCGTCCAAAATTAACGAACCTTTCAAATGGCATTACATGATCTAACATGATAAACGAAACTGGTTCATTTAACGATTCAGTAACGATTAAAGTAGGTTCCAAATATCACTTAGTATCATTCTAAATTTTCTCAACTCAATTAAATGCAAAATCTAAAACATATAATATAAATGGAAGACATTTTCTTGCGTTTACGAGTTTTGGCAAAGGTCAACGCACCTTCAGAATGATGTTTAGATAATTATGGTAACATTTAGTTAGAGGATCATCGTAAGTAGTAGAATGAACGTCAGTACATAACGAATATCATATTTGAAGCTGAAGATACATATATGACGCGGTTTCTTTTGAATTAAAAAAAGTCTCAGAAAGTTTATGACTATTAATTATGTTGAGCGCACTTGTAACTACAAATACTTGGGTGAAGAAATGAACAACTCATTCGTTAAAAAATATTTTTGTAATAAACAGAGCAGACAAATTACATACTTCTATTGTTTTCACTTCTTTTGTGGACCTCTTTAACCAAGTTACGAATTGCCTGTTTTATGTAAATTTGCAGTTTTTTCCTACAACATTCAAAGAGTTCCAATTCGTTATAAAAAAAGACATGTAATGAATGAAATGTAGTAAAGTGTTTGCATTTCTACATTTTCAAATGAAATGTAGCTCGGGCTTCACAATTTCTGTTCTATTTCGGTTATTTTTTCTCATATCGTTTCTTTCTTCTCAGCCGTTGACGATAAACATTTCTGCTCAACCTCAACATTTATTTCACTAGTTTCTCCTGTTTCCCACAGTATTCACTCGTTTCACCATTTCATTACTTGCATCTTTCATTTCCATTCCAAACACAATGTTGATCATTAAAATTACAAATAATTCTTCAATTAGGCTTTGAATATTGTTTCAAAGTTTTCATATAAATTCCAGTTTTCTTTCTAATTAGAGGAATACTGCATTTTATCTTTTATTAATCTTTAAATAATTTCGATTGAGATTGCCTTTATTACAAATGTTTACAGTTTCCAGACCGTTTCTCACAGCTAATCAGTTGGATTTAAAAGAAATATTACTAGCAAAAATAATGCACTAAAGATGTTTATTCTTAAATCCCACTGACCTCAACCATAATTGCAATCATCGTTGCACTGCCAAAATTCAGAACAGTATCTTCCTTCTGTGCCCACGTGACGACAGTACCCGGTTAGAGGGAAGAGAGAAAATTATTTAATTATGAAACAATTTAAACCGTTTCTAAAAGTATTTGCTTGGTCTTCCACCAATCTGCGGCCTCCGGAATTAGGACGCTTTCGACTGGGAGTAGCGAGCTACCGCTAGCCGAGTAGTGTGGATGGATTACTTGAGCCCCAAAGATTCAGTGATTACCGCAGCACGTCAAATGTTTGGGCATATTGAACAATTGATTGATTGTTAGTGATTTCGGGCGTGACCCACCCCACAAGACAATTAATCCTGTAAGTGTAGTGCGTGTTTTTTCTAGGGCGGTAGCGGTGGTCTTTCCCCCCTGTGGCGAGATCCGGCGCCGACCTACCGTCGGCTAGCAGGCGTTTCCCCAACCAGGTATCTCCCACAAGTTGGGCACCAACCCAGCCGGGACAAGCTCCAAGTACGTGATCGGTGTCTCGGCATGTGAAGTGTTAGTGTAGTGCATGCAAGTGTTTGGGCACACTGATGAAAGTGCTCATTCACGGAGTACCTCGGATTCTCGGAACTGAGCTAGCAGTCGCTCTCTTCTCAGCGAATAATAAATTTACGGAGCCGCCATCAGAGATATTGAGATTATGAAGCTCTAAGAAATGAAAAAAAAGATCAAGAATATTATCAAAAACGCAATGAAAAATAATACGCAAAAAAAAAACAAGAAGAAAAAGAAGCACTGAATTAGCAATGTTGCCATTCTTCCAACGGAGGAAAGAAAGAGCCCCAGGGAAGCCCCCCCTCTGGCTGCTGCCCCCCCCCATTCCGCTCGCCGCAAGCCCACTCGCTCACATGCTCATCC
>BOPP01000094.1:3618492-3637327 GCA_017312745.1 Gryllus bimaculatus
AGGGGGAGGGGTCCAGGGGGAGGGGCCCAGGGAGAAGGGCCCAGGAGGATGGGCCCAGGAGGAGGGGCCCAAGGGCAGGGATGGCGAAAGCAGCGGAATCCCTGGAAACGAACAATGTGTAGGATGAGGGGGCCAAGGAGCAGAAAAGTATGTTTTTTTTTATTTAAGGTCGCATCATCATCTAGGTCATTAGCGACCACTATTGCATTTAACGGTATGGTGACTGTAAATGGTGATGATATGTGGTGAAAGGACAAACACAAACACAACCATGCCCGAGGCGGGACTCGAACCGGGACTTCGGTCCGTGATCGCAACGGCACTACTGCTTTAACGATCTCGACCATCCGGGCCGGCAAAATTGTTTTTTTCTTCGGGTTTCGATGAGCAATGTTTAGTAACGGATACCTCTCTTCAGTGCTTCGCTTTATTCCTTACACTGATACATTTACAGCTTACTTCGGTGATGATTTGCATTTTATACTCTCACTAATAGTCCATTCCTTCAACAATTACTAACCACATCCGCTTTTTCGAACAGTCGAGTTCGATTAAATTTTTCATTGAACATTAGATGTTTGTAGAATCTCGCTATGTAGACACAGGTTTTGTCCTGCATACGTTATTCTTTTCAGTTAAAATGCAATAAATGTTCAATTTGTGTCTAACGTAAGAAGCCAAAACTGCAATGGAAGAGTCGAAAATAGCATCAAAATAAATAAAGGTGATGGTGCTTATGTGGATGATTGTAGGAGAATATTTCGACGTTGGTGCAATTAATCGGACACACTATGAATGTGGTTATTCGAAAGCGGAAAATAACCAACTGAATCCCCCTGCTTAGAAACTCTTGATGTATCGTGAGATATGGTTGCGGTGAAAAGGGATAAAAGATGTAAACAGGATTAAAGTAACTTGATCAAATTCTCCAAGTATACAAAGTAGTCTTAAAGAGAAGCCAGTGTTCTGGGCGAGGGAAAGTGTTTGTCATTAGTAGGGCGTACGTGACGTGCATAAGTCATACATAAACGCGTCATTAATAGTTTATTTTATATTTAACAAATTCATTTATTAGCAATCTATTCTGAGTGCCAGGAGCACAGCACATCCAAAAAAGACCAATGGGATGGGAGCCTGGTGTAGGACATTGTTGTTTAGCCGTTTTGTAATACAACAGCATGATTTATTCTCCATCCTCCAAACCTTCATATTTTTTTGTACTTCACTCCAACGATGTCCATGGCAACATTTGACGTCATACGACAATAACATGATTAAAATTCACTGTCAGTAGGTATAAAATAAACTTGCAATTCATTAAGACATTTTTTTAAATTTAAGGTCGCATTTACTACTAGATCATTAGCGACCACTATTGCGTGTAACGGTATGGTAACTATGAGGATGACACGATATGGTGATGATAGGGGTGTGAAGGGACGAACACAGCCATGCCCGAGGCGGGACTCAAACCCCCGATCCTTCGGTCAAAGATAGCTACGGCACTAGTGTCTTAGCGATCTCGGCCACCGGATCGGCATTTATATAATATTGTGATTGTATAATTTTACAAAAGTCTAGTTTTATGCAAGCTAACGTAATATCAACTACTAAAATTGTATACCATAAAACGCCAATACGTAAAACTTAAGCGATATGTACCGATATCTGCGATGTGTTATTACAATAAATTTACGTAATTATAAATATGCCCTACAGCAAAAGTGGGGGTACATAAAAGACACCAAGGTGAGTTTTATTTTGGAAACAGTAGGAGGGAAGGACAACAGAATTAATAGTGGATAAAATACATAATATGTTAATAAATAATGCAGTGAAAGAACACGTGAACAAATACCGTGGGGCAGAAAATAAATTAAAAACTTATTACAAGCAGCACACCAAAGAATAAACAGATACTGAGGTAAATGTTATGCACAATCAGGAGTGAGATTGTGCGATATGAGAGACAGGATGGGCGCGCGAGATATACAGACGGGGAAGAAGACGTTCTGACACGGCGTGAGTCAGATATAAAAGGGAAAGCTATTTGGTTGCGGGAAGAATTAGACTGAATTGTGATTTTGTAAAGTCGATATTTTAAGGTAGTAAGTGTACAGTTAGAAAGTAAATATAATTGCGTGTGTGGAGGACGCAATTCATCATTGGAGAGGACCGAATTCTTTGAAAATGGAGGCCGAATGGACACTGGACGAAGTTCAAGTTTGGATACCCGAGAGGAATGTAGCAACACGGAAAACATTTACTTTTATTTGCTATTGTTTTGTATTACAGTAAAATTTCTAAATTAATGATTACGAGAAAATATGGCCATGCAAAAAGGGAAGGATTTGTAGCGATTATTTGATATGGAGTACAAGAGAATTCATGAAAAGTTGTGTTTACGAAAATTGTTATTGTTGTTGTTTTCAAATAGGATATTTGCATGAGTATATATGGTTCAAAGCTTAATACATAATGAAATGTTGATAACTGAAGCAAGTATTATTACTTATGAGTAAAAACAATGAGTTCATAAACCTAGGAAACAAACAAATTATTTTACATAAATATTTCGCTACCGAGTATCAGTATAAACGGCATATCAGACCCACACGAATATAAATTTTCATCACGACGAAGCGATCTTCAGATAATCTTCGGGCAACAGTCGGGTGAAATGTGAAATTTGAACAGTAAATTCAGGAGAATAATTAAAGTCAGATATCACTCAACAACTCACTTTTGAAAGTGCATGGTGCCATTTAAATACCAAAAATTGAGGGATAATTTGCATTGAGGAGGAAATCTTTGGCTTTAATATTGGAAGTGTATTACTGGTTCGAAAATAAATTAAACTTTGCAATAGGTTTTAATAAAAATTGGGAATACTTCATTGCTATAAATACACTTTCTTATAGTCCATTAAAAAAATTAAAGATTCCAGCTATTTCCTTGAAATTTTTGAAAATATCGTAGGGCGATGGAAAGTACCCTCAAAAATTTTAAATATCTTAATTATTTAAATAGCCAAAATTTACCAAGTTTAAGCTCAAAAGCTTCTCATCTCAGAGGTATGCGTGATTCATCTACCCATCCATCCGTATATACATAAAGTTTTCTGAGTACAAAATCGCGTGTATAACTTCGCCACCAGCACCAATCTGAACGATTGTAATAAGAACAAAAATAAACTTTAATTCTGACATGTTTGCAATGTTGCTGCTTAAAAAAATCATGGATTTTACCGCCGAAATTCGAGAACATTGATTCAAATATATTTTTCTCCTTGTACTGTAGTATAGGGAGGAAAGGCAAAAATTAGAATAGGTAATTGGTAATTTAATTTTTAACAGAGAAAATAATGTGAATTATAATTTGAAAGATTAATTTCTAAGTATAGTGGAGATTTTGCGTCAAACGCTTATATACCGAATCAAAATCTTCCATGTAGTTTCGATCGTGTTTGAAGGAACCTCACATGATTTTTCAAGATTCACTGTCTCGTAACTATAATATTTTTTTGAGCAAGAACACACATGCCATCCAATGAGCCACTGATAAGTAATCCTCGATTCTTACAGTCGTTTGGCAGCCTCCATGTGCTGCTGTTCCCCGTCCGCCGGCGGTCGCAGGTGGGATAGGGCGTGGTTGGGGAGTCGAGTTATGCCCCGTCGCCGCCTCTACGCGCCGTCTAATCAGGGCGGCGTCTGGTGTCGACCCGGGACTCCGCCTTTTGCTTTTCTTCTTCTCCCCCCCTCTCTCTCTTTCTTTACCAAGAGGGGAGCTAATTACATTTCACCCAACTCAGGATTTCGCTTCGCCCGGCAACGATAATTTATTGACTGATTATTTCTGGGCAGTTCAACGGAAATGACCACTAGTCCCGCAAGTGTAGTGGAGATTTTTATCGCGATAGAAGTCATGGTGAGATCCGGCGCAGACTGCCGTCGGTTTGTGAGAGTTTCCCTAACCAGTTCAGTCCATCAGCGGAGCATCGCTCCGAAGAGAGAGGCTTCAAGCTCACGACTGGTTCCCTGAACAAAAATATAATATTAATAATATATTATATAAATATATAATTGAAACAAGAGTCTGATTTAAAATCAAAGTATAATCATAATAAATAGTCTGAATTGATCAGAGTTAAGCCGCGCGCGATGCACAACGCAATGGGGGGTGAGCGAGCCGAGCGACCGTGGGCAGTGTGCGAGAGAGCCGTGAGTGGAACAGGAACGGCGTGCTGATAAACAATTATGTGGTGTTAGCAAACAAGTTTGGATTGAATGTGCGTTAATGAGAGACTGATTTGGATGAACCGTTAATAATCAATGATTATGAAAGTGGAAAGGCGCGCCCAGAACGAAATCAAAAACATTAAACAGGAATTCGTGTGTTGCGACGACGTGTATTATATTCTGCCCGGGTGTAAGCCAGCAGCCGGGCGTACTGTGCGCAAATGCGGAGATGAGGGGGATGTGAGACGGGAATGCTGAGGCGCAAGTCGCGTCGTTCGTTGATTGCAGTGAGACATTGTTTGTCCGCTAGGGGGGGTGGATGACGTCCGGACCAAGGCCGTTGTCGTTGGGGCCAGCGGAGTCGATCGCCGGAGGGGAGAGCGATTTCCCCGACGTACTCGGGCGGACCGAGGGTCCGACGCCCGTCGGTTGACACGGCCGGCCCGCTGTTCCAACCAGAGATGTTAAAAGCATCAAGGTAGCGTTGATTGTGCACTTATTACCAAGCCTTGCGCATTGCGTTTTGTAATAATCTTTGAAGTAGTGGTTTATTATAAAATTTTAAATGCACAACAGAATTTCTATGATCATTCCCAATGCTGCGCCAAACCCCTGGAAGCCCATTCACGAAAATGTACCCGTCCTTTGTATAATTCATTTTGTCATGAGAGTACCGCTTCCCAGGTTCGTCACAATATATATATATATATATGGAAGGAAAGATGGCGCACGGTTCATTGACCGTTTCTGAGAGTACTGCTCCGCATTAGCCTGGTGGTAATCGAAAACAAATTCACAGAAAATTACCATCAGAGCATCCAGCCAAGAATTCTCCTCCAGCGGCGGCAGACCTCGATTTATCTATGCAACTAGAGCCGAAAACCTGCATCGTCGGGACTCGAACCCTAGGACCTCCCAGTCAGAGGCCCTGCAGGGACATCAATGGATGCCCTGAGTCGAGTTACGCATCACCTGGCGCAGTCGAGTTATGGCGCGTCGTCGCTTCTACGCGCGGTCTAATCAGGGCGGCGCCTGGCGTCGACTTCGGACCCCGCCTCTCTCCTCCTCCTCGTTCTTTTCCTTTTGTAGAGCGGCGGCTGATTAAAATACCCGCAGCTGGAGACGTCGCTCCGCGCGGCAGCCAGGAGAGGGCGCGCCGCCTCCTGAGCGTTTCGTGCACAGCCTGCGGCGCCGGCAGCACCAGGAAACGCTCCTACAGGGCGGTTTCATTCGGCATTCAAGAGACTGGTCTGTTTCGTGCTCCTATAAAATGCGGTAAATATCAGCCACGAAATAAAGTCGCGCGAGGCGGGCAGGTCGTGTCTGGCGCGTTGCCTACTGCGCGCCTGCGAACCGTTAAAGGAAGTGCGGTGTATTGTGCATGCAATTACGACCAGAACGATTTCCTTATGAAAGAAATTGTCAGGGCATTAGTAGTTGTCAGTTGTTGAAAATGTCTTCATATTTTCTTTACGTCTCAATTATATGCTGTCTGTTACTGCAGCTTTCAAAAATATATACTGAATCACCTCGCTTTATATTAATGGAAAGTATTTTGTTTATCTTGATGTATGAAGCAACCAAATACGCCACTATTAACTGACGTCCCTTGAAACATTTCTTCTATTTTCATTTTTTTCTATTCATTTTTCAGAAAATATTCATTGTTTCCTAAAATAGTTTCATATCCAATTGACATCACATGTTACGATATTGGTTAGAATAATATTTAGGAGCATATGCAGGAGCACAATAACTATTTTCAAGTGAGAATTGTCGAAAGATAAAGTTCTATCAAACCTTATAACATTATTTGAGAGTGATAAAATTATTACATAAAGACATGATCAAAGGAAATATTATATTCAATGACGCGTATTTTCAAAAAATAAAACATGGTGTGACTTTTTAAAAAGGTGCAATAAGTATACCCAGTTTGAACTGCTATTGTAAAAAGACTTGTTGCATTCAAACATATTTCAAATTATCCGCCATCTAGTGTGCATTCCATCCCAGCATAGTAAAGAGAAACTGTGAAAGGCGTCGGGAATAAATACCTTGGAACTCATACAAAACAATACATTTACGGTAAGTTAGAATTGATGAGTTAACTTAAGAGCCAAAAGATTAAAAGCGACGTCATAAAAACATAATGTAATTCAATACAATTATTATGCACACTCATGATCCAACTCTCTGCGTCATTAATTAATGCATCGCGTCCAATTCAACAGAATCCAAGCAATTCATTCTGTTCGCACCTGCTCCAGTTCCATCCTCTTTCTTCTCACTCTGGGCCGGGTCGTAATTTACGAATGAATGTAAACCAGTTCGCGTTTTCCCTTTGAAAAACGCCCGCGAGCCGTGCGTGCTGGTGCCCGCCCGCGTGGTGTGTGCGCCACGTCAAAGTCGCAGCGGCGATCTCTCCCGCCGCCACGCGCTTCGCCAGGCACGTCATTAATCACGTGCTAGTGCTAATGGAACCTGATATTTATTCAACTGCTCCGCGGCCTCCGCCCCCGTCGCGTCGGCTCGCCGCGGTTTTCGCCCGCTAATTAATTTCGAGAGTCACCGCCGCCGGCGCTGCCATCGCGCTGTGGCTGCCTGCGCGTCCCCCGATCGGGGTTTGATTCTTGGGGACTGTTTGGGCTCTCGTTGGCTGAACCAGTCACATAGAAATGTCTGTTGGAAAATCTCTTTTCCCCTCCACCCCTGTTCAAAACCAAAGGTAAAAATGGACCGAGGTTGTCAACATGTCGTTCAAGCACCATAACACACCGGTATTCAGATCGTGTGATAAAGAAATAAGGAAAAGGAAAGAAAAATCATTGAATCATTCTAGCAAATGAACCTACTTCGATGTGAAACATTGTATTTTACAACAGGTTTTAAGAAATTGTGGCGGGCTTAAAACGCCTTTCAATGAATCATACTATTTTCAATTGAATACAGAGCACCAGCTATTGAATTCTGCTGTACACTCAACTCTTTTTCCGTACAATTTAATTTTATAGAAGTTCGTTCAATGCTGAAAGTTGAAATGTCATATCAAAAATAGGAAGATGTAGTTCTAAGTCTATTAGCAATATTTGCATTAGAGCTGAACCTTGTAGTGACGCATATTTAGGTCGAGATATAATTAACGTCACAATCACAATTAGAAAACACATTGTACACTCTGTATGGCTATACTCGTGAAGTAATCATGCCATACATCATGATGGAAAATGTATGATCTTTATCAAAATGTGTTTTTCAGCATAGACAATTTCTAAATGCATTTGATGAATAAATAAGAAATTATTAAGCGAGGATAATCTGATAAAGGTAATTTTATTGAATTCATAAGATCAAGGTTCTTCGATCAGTACCATAAAATCACTGAACGATCATGATGATGATGATAATAATAATAATAATAATAATAATAATAATAATAATAATAATGAGAAGAAGAAGAAGAAGAAGAAGAAGAAGAAGAAGAAGAAGAAGAAGAAGAAGAAGAAGAAGAAGAAGAAGAATGCACTAAATACTTCTGTTGTGTTAAATAATTTCCTGATTCAGAAATTGTGAGTTGTAAATATTAGCATATCACTGTGCAGTATGCCAGGGCTTTGAAAGTCGATGCTACAGCTCTAAGTGATATTGTAAGATACTTAGATTAGTATCCGTACAATAATAATTGCAGTTCTGATTTTATTCATTGTTACAAAAGACAGACACTGGAGTTTTGCGGGTTGCATAATCGCTGTCATGTGAGTTTGTAGTATACTGCAGTAGCGCACAGCAAATGTACTTTTCAACATTTAGTTTACTTCATTGTCACTGCAAAAGTGTAATGAACATTCAGCTTATATACTTAAGAATATATTATCTCAATATATATTTAAGAATTGGACTTCAATAGTCACATTATTTTTATAGTCAACGTTGCAACTAAATCTTAATGAATATATCCAATTAGAATTTTTGATTAACCCCCTCCTCCCCATGGATATTTAGAATAGATAATTGGGAATTGGAGAGAATTGCACAAGGTCATGGTTAAGGGCTCATATGAAAGGTCCTGAAGAGATCAGTCATCAATTGAGTCCTTGCACCCTACAATCCACTGGAGTGGGATTGGAGCTCTTCGAAAATACAAGTATTCCTTAAAATACTTGTATTTCACGTCCGTAGCAACTCTAATTTTTGTTTGTTTTTCATTTCATGGTATTTTCCATTTCAGTTAACGAATCAATTGGTATATGTATTAATTAAATGTTGTATGTGAGTGTAGCTTCATTTCTTCATAGGATTACTCAATTGGTTCGCCTTTTTACTTAGTAAATCTGAAATTGGTATTTTTCCTTCGTTTCTTTCTATTTTTAAGCAATTATTGACACAAAATACTGTTGGTGTAGGATAGATAGATTACTACTCAGTCACTCATGAAACACGTTTAAAGTGAAAAAGATAAATGATTGTAAATAATGATATATCGAATAAAAGCAAACGCACATACAGAGCGTAACATACAATTCACTGCAAACACGTTACCATTGTGCATAATTCTAAAACGTTGCGTCACAGACCCCTTAAAGACACGTTTAAGTGTTGCAAAAGGACCCGACTTATGGGTCTTACGCCACAGACCATCAAGCAAAAACGTTCTATTGTATTTTTGGTCGTTCTATTACATTTTTAATGGGCATCCACATCCATGTGACAGGTTCTTAGAAATGTTTGAGACCGTATTCGAGTGTTACGCTGCCCCGTATTTCCAGTTATTAGGTGACGCCCCAGTACCTTCACTTCTAAAAAAAGTATGCCTTACAACGTGCGGAATGTTCTCGTGATTACCGTACACCACGTGGCAGCGATGACATGCCCTACAGCCCAAGAAAGCCCTCCGGGCCGGACCCTGTGGCTTGGGGGGGCGGGCGACGCTAGCGCCGCGCACGAGCCGAGGCGGCCGCGACGCGCGGGTAAACACCGTATATCTCCCGGGCAGGATTAACGCTGGGCGGCGGCGGCGGTGGCAAGGCGTCTTCCGCGCGCCACACTTTATCTCGTCGCCCGCCCCAGCGCCGCGCCGCCGCCCGCCCGAGCCCCCAGCTGCTTTATGGTTACGTGCATCCCGCAGCAGCTTCTTCCAGCTGTCAAACGCGTGTCTGGTCGGCGGCGGTACAGTAGAACCCCGCTATTCCGAATTAATTGCAGGTGCGGTCTGTTCGGATTCGGAAATGTTCGGATTATACGAAAAAATGTAACTTATATATACAACTACATATATAGATTTGTGCATGATCTGGGCTGTCCGGGTGATGCCGCGTCGAAGGCTGTAGCATACCAGCCCTGAGGAAGACCACGACAGGATGGTCGAAACGTTGGCAACACTGCCTTCGACGTAGCGTTACCCGGACAGCCCAGATCACGCACATGACTCTGGCCGCGGAAACGTACGACTTTATATAAAGGTTTACCACACAATGCAACGTAGCGTGCAATTTGAGAAAATGAAAACGTAGCTTAGTGATCGCATATCACATTGCATCATCAAGCAGATTCAGTTCCTTACGGCAAAAGACGATTACCGATTTTGGAAGTTCCTCGAAGTGAACATTACTGCTACGTAATCATGTGATACACATCGGAGTTACCAGTGCAATAAAGGTTTCATTACAACTTGTGATTCAATGATTTGTTGTTCATTTCTACAGTAATTATGAAATCCTTTCTTTACACTACAAATAAACATTTTATTTATTTTGTTAATTTTTTCTCCACCCCGAATCCGAAATTTCCACCGGTTTTGTGGGCTTCGGATTAGCGAGGTTCCACTGTAGATCGTCTCGTCATATTGTTGTCTGTCTCCTTTTGTGTTGTCACCTGGTTGTGACGTCCGTCGTCGTTGTTTTGCGTCGTCGTGTCGTTCTCGTGACATTATCCCGCATCATAGTCAAATGGTGTCCATGATGTATCGTATTTGGTTCCGTCGTGATAGTATCGTAATTTCGGTTGTCTTGTTGGCAACTGTATTTTCGTTCATGAACTTACGAGAAGAAATTCTTGTACTCGTTCACATACAAAACGGAGTTCTTTGTCGTTAACTTTTCTCGTGGTGTCAGATAGATTTTCATTTTCTGGTTATCATTTTTTGTTATCATAAGTATCAATATCATTAGTAATCATAAGTATTTGTGTAGAAAGAAAAGCCCTCTAAAGAAATAAACAGAATTTTAATACATATTTCTTGCCATCTTTTATACTGCCATCTTATATCTGTAATACATTTAATGTTTACATTACCTTTTTCCCTACATTACTATAATTGGCATGATTCTCCTTTTAGTTCCATTTATAATAACTGCAGGTATGTAACAATACATGGCATTCTGTACTTGTTCTACAAAAGGGTGTAGTATAGTTCCACATTCAATGTTCTATATTTGAACTGACTAGTAAATGTGTTTCTTATACTCAAATATTTGTTACATTCGTGGAAAACCCAGAGATTGAACTAGAAATTATAAATGTGGTGTACAATATTTGCTGGCTAATTTATTTCCATTAGAAAATTGTCAATGAGAAAAATATTCTTGATTGCAGCGCAAGATGCAATTCTGAAATCCCTCTGAAGACAACTCTCACCCCAAATGAAGAGCCTCAGTGCCATTGACATCGTCACTTGCCACGTTCTTTCACCCTCCACGCCTCGCATCGCGTCCGTGGCCGCGGCCTCCTATTGCTGCATCAGGCGTCACGTGGCGGCGCGGCCCTGAGAATTTACGGGGCTGCTCCATTAGATTGAGTGCGCGGAGCGGCGCGGGCGACGACGCGGCGTCCCGCGCGAAGGCCACCGGCGGCGGAGGCGACGACGGCAGGGGCAGCGGAAGTGGCGGAGGCGGGGGCGATGGAGGAGGCAGCGGCGGCGGCAGCGACGACGGCAGAGGTAGCAGAGGCGGTGGAGGCGGTGGAGATGGCGGTGGCGGTAGCGGTGGCGGAGGGGCCGGTGGCAGTGGTGGCGGCGCCGGCGGCGGGGTCGGGGACGGTGTGGAGCCGGGGGGTCAAGGGGTGGCACCGATGGCGGTAGCAACGAAGGAGGCGGCGGGGCAACGGTGCTGTTTGTGCTGGTGTGACAGGTGTAGGTGGCTCAGGGCGTCACCTGATGTCACAGTAGAGCCTCTGACCGGCCTCGGATTTACGTCCCAACGATGGCAGGTTTTCGAGACTACCTAGTTAGCTAGGTCGAATTTGGACGAGAGTTCTGGCTGGCCTTCGTCGTGTGGACCGAGACTTCTAGAGGCCGGCTGCTCTGATAGGTAGATTTGCATTGATTCTTCGAATAACACCACGCAAATGCTGAAGAATACCCCAACAAAGACCGTGCACACGATCTTTCTTTCCTCTTCCTTCTCCTATCCTCTCCCCTGTCATACACACACTCCGACGCCCTACACCACCACTCATGTCCGAAGATCAGTCGGGAACTTGGAGATTGTCCCGGGTGGCGTGGTGCCCCTCAGGACGAAGATACCTGGATGCGGAAAACTCCGCTAGCCTATGTGTAGGTAAGTACCTTGAAAGGGGGAAGTTCACCGCCATCTTTGGCGACAAAAATATACACTATTGTCCCGGGAGTAATGATTTTGGAAACAACTAATCAATCAATACACAGATTTCCGTCGGTGTCGTCATTGTCATCGATGCCAGTTTGGGTATCGGTGGCGTTGGCGTTTTGGTGTTGACGCCGGATTTCCCATCAGTGTTGGTTTTGGCATCTGTGCGGGATTAGGTGTCGGTGTGGGTGGCGATGAAGACGGCGCTGGCGGCGGGGGCGGAGTTGGGACTAGGGGCCGCGGAGGGTGGTGGTGGGGGGGGCGACGCGTCGTCGGCGGCGAATGACCGAGTGCGGGTGCGAAGTTCTCCCATCCGTCGCAAGCGCGAACATCAAACAACCTCACGACCGGCGTGTGCGGGAGGGATTGGCTGAAGCAGTCGGAGTCAAAGTTGGTTAGTAGTTTTGTTACTAAATTCTGAGAAATGGTGTCTCGACATCCATTCTTTGAAACTTGTTCATCTCCAAAGCGAAGTACCGCATCTCAGAAGACAATAAATGTTCTAATGGAATCACACACAAAAGCACTCGTTTAAATGGGCGCATTATGTTCACTTGAAATTACACATCATTTTATTAAAAATAATGAAAGAAGAACGTGAAAATACTTAACCATCGAATGCATGGTCGATATTTAAGAACTACTATTATATTAACCTTTGAAATTGGGTTTCAGAAGTACGAAATACTCAGAATAAAATGTATTAACGCACAGCACATTATAAAATTCGTTTACATATATTAGGCAATTGAGGTTGAAAATATTCCCAAAATGTACAATTTATTATTATTATTATTATTATTATTATTATTATTATTATTATTGTTGTTGTTGTTGTTGTAGTTATTTGGACAGATCATAATTTCAGTTCGTTGTAGCACCTGTTTATTAAATACCAATGAAATTATTTAGCTAGCTTGTCATTTGCCATTAATTATGTGATTGGAGGAAATACAATGCTTGTAGTTTCGAGAATAACATACTTCTGTTGTAATTTACAATGCGTTGGATAGATAAAATTTTCTGGAAATTTTATGTTTTTTTATGAGACTGATACTAGAAATACTGATTGATGGACTAAATGTTTTAAGTTAAATGGTACCCTTAAAAAGCATTCGTAACTACGGCGATCACCAGTAATATTTACCTTTGATTAATTATTATTTATTTATTTGCCCATTTTTTTAAATCTATTTATTTATTTACAACTTTAGCCACCCTCGCGGTTCAGCTCATTGGTCAGCGCGCTCGCTTTCCATGTCGGGACCCTGGGTTCATTCCTGGTCAGACAAGATTATAGTGTGCGATTTCCTTGCAATATCTCAGTTAATGTTGCTGTGTGACGATGAGAAAATTCACTTCTCAGATTGAAAAGACCGGAATGCGGCGTAGGGATGTCTTCGTGCTAACCACACGTACCCCTTAACCCATGGCCGCCAGTCATGGACGCTGCTGGCAAGCCCTGGCATTCGCGGGCTGTCGCGCCAAGTACAGACAGAGAACTCGAACTAACGATCCCTTTATCTGTTGAGATTATTGATGCGCGCGACTGACGATTTAATTAAAGATACTACCGATGAAAATGGTGCAGAAGTAGCCAACTAAAGAGCAGGAAAATGGGAGAACCCCAAGAAAACGTTTCAAGGGCCTAACAAAATTCCCACTTGGTTTGGACAGGAAACGAGTCCATCCTTACTAGTGGAAGTTGTGTATGGAAGCCTAATAGGCACAAGTTCCCTTAACAGTAGGGTGAACGACAGTTTTTCAAATACGAATTATAATACTTGAGGCTCGATTCTGTATGACGCAGTCCACTCAATACTGTAACAAGGAATTATTTTTGATTAGCAGTTAATTGGTAATTACTTGTTTGAACATGGCACGTTGTATTTTCCTACCTGATGTATCGCCATTGCCTTCGTTCTTTGCAATTAAACGTACACAGCTAACTGATTAAGGAAAATTATAAAAACATCTTCTTAGTAAAGGACTCGGTAGTACTGGAAGAGATGTAAAAGACTGGTAGAAGGTGTTTTTAGTTCATGAAGGTGTTACAAAAAAGAGTGAAAGGGATCACTTTCAGGATCTATTTAATATAATCTTTACTAAAAGAAGTGATGGAAAGAAATATCGCTAGATGTATTAATTTCCTCTTTGCAATTAATTTGTACGTAATAATAAGCATCCCATTTAGAAACATTACAGCCAAAAACTCCCAAAAGTTAAAAAATAGATATTTTACATGACCAAATAAAACATTTTTAAAGACATTAAAGTTAACAATTATTTTTTGTTAATTTCGCATAAAATACATTAAAATTAATAAATGGCTCTTTGTATCTCTCATGTAAAACACTCGCATTCCAACACAAGGAAGCGAGTAAAATATTTTGCTCATCGAAATATGACTGATTCATCTTTTAAAGCCTTCGAAAGGGTTCTGAGGAAGTAGGTTTAGGTCGTCGCCTCATGGATGGGGCGATTCCGGAAACTTCACGCCAAGCTCACGAAGGCGCACGGGCGGGTTCCGGGCGGAAGGAAAGCGGCTGCGCGCTTGAAGCAGAGGTGGACGGGGCGGTGGGGGTCTTGGGCGGGGGCGGGCGATGCCCAGCGAAGCCAATCACGCAAATGGCACCCGGCGCCTGCCGCGCTGGCAATCCCCGCGCAGGTGCAATATTAACGCGGCCGCCCCACCGACCGAGTGGCCCAAGCGACAATCGATGCGTGACCCGTTCGCGTGGATTCGTTCCGCCCGGGGGGGGGAGTCCAGAAAACAGTGACGAGAGCGTGAAACTGGAAAATGCGCTCTGGGGATGATGGAATGTGCGAAGGTTCGCAAAGAGGTCATTTGGAGCGGATAGAACAGGACATTGGAAGAATAGAAAAACGCCTGAGTCTGTGTTGATGTCGAGAGTGACAATACGTAGGTCATTGGTTAGTGCATGTTATTCCCAGCAAGTGGCGGTGTTCCTCTCACACTGAAATGTCGGTTCCGACGTTGACTTTCACATCGGCTTGCATCACGTGTTTCTGCGTTCATTCTGCACTCAAGAGCCGATCGTCTTCCTGTGAGAGCGGCGAAACAGCTAGTAGTTGGGGTACACCACTTTGTGGGAAGGGGGGCAACATGCCATTGCAGTGAGACTGACGCGGCGTGCAGATTGAACGACAGGGCGTCTAAGGCAAAGAACCGCGCTATGAAATTATTTTCCCACGTATTTAAATGTGTAATGTCTAGTATTTCTAGCGGCCAGGGCATAAATTCATTTTGTTTTTTTTTTGCACTGCTATATATTAACATATTTTATTTTTTATTTACTTGGTTTATACTCATTGGGACGATTAAACAATAATTTAAAGCAGTTGCCATTTTATAAATGTATTTTTTTACATTCCAACTAACATATATGTATAAATTAATAATCTTTTTCCCCCGGAATGTTATAATCTCCAAATAATAGCAAAAGCAAATCGAGATACCTAAGGAGCAAACTTCTCTGACGAAACTTAAGGGAATCATCAGATTATTATGGGTCTTGTTAAATAGAATACAGAGAGCTTAATCTTTTTAAGATGGCGTAAACAATTGTGAATAAGTATTCGTTGATATTTTATTAGAAAGATATAATGTACCCTTGTTGGATCAGAAAGTAATCATGATGCTTTAAGAATAATATTTTTTCCTTGATCGTACCGTCATATTCAATTAAACGTAGTAAATATAGAAAATCGTTTATTATTTAGAATCACATTGAATTTGTGATTACATCGTAAGTTGTTAAATTAAATTGGAGACTTGAAAAAATTGCAGACTCAAAGTTGTATCAAAGAGGAGCATGAACTTTTATTTTCATGAAGTCCATCTACAGTGATGACAGTGCGGTTATATTAACCGTATTATAAATAGTAACCCTATTATTTAAGTAATTTTATGTAGATGTACATACTTCTTACAAAATTCAAACTGAAAATGCATTATAATTTTGAATACATAAAATGAAAACCCATTACATTCTACAATAGTATATCTGTTAAGAAGAAAGTATTTTCTTTAGAAGGAGGGGTTCTAACCATGACGAAGAGCAGTCGCTAACTTGATGACGTGACGACACACAACAGTTCGATCTTTTGAGCCTCGGCCGACCCTTTTCCCTTTTCTTCCCCTCCATCCCCCCCCCCAGGCCGGCGCTTCGGAGATCGAGGCCGGGCGGTGATGTCGCTGCAGCCAACTCCCCGTTAACCCCTCGCCCCGTCACCTTTGAACTCGGGCCCAACTTCCTCTGCGCCAGCCCGCCTTTGAATCCATCACAGAGGCTCAGGAAAGTCCCGACCCTTCGATGGGATCTCTTTCGGTTCAATCTCGGATCCATCGCTTTTGTGCTGCGCCGGGGATACAAGGGGAATATTTAGATTTCGTTTGCTGCCCGCCAAGTCGTGATATTGGTGTTCAAAACTGTTTGAAGCTCGGAGGAGTTGCCAAACGCATTCTTCGGGCTCAGTTGTTACGTCTTCGGGGGAATCTTCAGAGGTATTGTCCGAAGCCCGGTTTCATGCGCGTTCCTTTCAATTTTGGCGGTAGGTTGGGGAACCTGCTGGTAGATTGGCGATGCAAGAAGCAGAGGCGAGTTAGTCTTGCTGCATCGAGATTCTTCTTGAAGGAGTCCAGATATAAACGAAAGACAATAGTACATTCTGCACATAGATAGCGAACGAAACTCAGTGGTGTCTCCTGCCCAGTGATCTGGGGGACGCGATCAGGGTTTTACGGATTAAACAAGGTAGACGAATTAAGGTATCTAATCGACATCGCACTATACTTTTATGTATTCCATATTACGATGTACATACATACTGTAGAGTCTTTGAGAAGTCCTAGCTTTGATTTGCTTGCTATGTCAGTAATAAACAAGATAATAAAATATAATACAATAAAACATGGACAATACACCTAATTGTTTAATTAGATGTCGATTTGCCATCATCTTCTAGCGTACTTGAACGTTCAATCGTCTTTTTGAAACCTTTCATAAGATATTGGGAGTTTTCACTCACCACTTCCTGCCTCGTGTAACTCATCCTCCTCTACAAACCATGTGGTTGCCATGTCGCATTTTTTCACACGAAAAGTCTTGGCTTCTAATTATCGCGCAATAAAACTACGATTTTTCAAAACTATGATTTTTTTGTGAAAGTCATGGCATTCTCTATAATGCCGTTTCAAGAAAAACTCAACACTTTCGGAACAGTACACGTGAAACAACTGGCAACAAAGAACTATCAGCCAACTATCAGAACTGTCAGTACTGACAACCCACCTCTCCTAAATGAAGAGCTCGATCAGGACAGTTGGCAGTCATGTGTACGCATGTGTGTGTAGTGTGGTCAGGATTGCTCCCCCCCCCCAATGCGTTATGGAGTCCCAGTTGTGACCACGTGAACAGTGGGGTTCCCTGTACTACTGAAAGAAGAGAGGTACTCAAAGGAGGCGATGGCGAAACTTTAAGAGGGGGAATATAGAGCGCCAATCAGATGTCGGAGAAGCGACAGCCAGCGTCGCATCACCGTCAGCCGAAAGCTCGCATTTTCCACACAGCACATGGTAAGAGTTCAATGACTTCGGTATCGCAGCCAAGCCGAAGGGATGTTTCTAATCCTGTCACAGACGCCTACCGGAAAGCGCAGGGGAAAAACAATAGGTACAAACGGAACAGAGAGATATACTCGAGAAGTAAAAAAAACAACAAAACATTTTGAACAAAAGTTTTAAAAGGGCCGAAAAACTTGGGCATGCGACAATTCATTCGCATCCACTGAGCCTACGCCATTGCCAAAACTACTTCTATGTACACATATCAGATAAAAATATAAATTTGAGTGTGCACTAAAGCCTAAAACTATTACAATATAACTACAAAAGCAATTACATAATGCTGAATTTCTAAATATCATTTACAATTTAAACTGCCTCTTCGACAATTATATATATATATATATATATATATATATATATATTACTGTAAATGAGTAATTTCAAGAAATTTTACTACATGGAAATCCCATTGAATTTTATATATAATATATAATTTGTGAAAACATAATTTTGTTAGAGTTTCACATAACATATCATTGAGGATGATCAAATACGCATTTCAATCACAGTGGCGAAGATATCACTCAATACAGAGAATCGAAAAAAAGTTATTATGGAAATACTATTTCCCCAAAGAAGTGGAGTCAGGGACGTACCTGTAAATAAAAAATAATTCAAGAAAAAGGATAACATTTTTAAAGAAACAAAGCAACTAAAAGGTTGAGCAATGCTACATTAGAATCATTATTAAAAATTAGGAACAAAAGTAAAATTTGAAGATCGAAAATTCTAATAGTGACGCGCACAAAATGTGATCGTTAAGTTCATCCGTAGGTAAATATCAATATCTCTTGATATAGTTGTGCTTCTTTTGTTTACGTCTTCTAAGCTATCTTACAAAAATAATTTTTTCTTTTTCATTTTAATTTTAATTTTAACATTTTCTGTTAAGTTGATTTGTGATACTAGATCAGTATGATTCGATGATAGACTACAAATTGGCATTACAAATATGATTAATATACACTAAATTAACTTATATTAAGAAATTAATATTCAAAATATTGTTTTATTCTTCTTTCTTTTTCTCGTATAGCTAAAATTCAGTGAGATATATCTAAATTATTATATTGTTTTCCCCCCTAATGGACGCAGAATTAAAGGGAGACTAAATTAAGGGCCACAGTGGTTGTCTATCGTCTCCCACTCCCCGCCTAAGCGTTAACGTCCATGCCTCGCCCACGCGGGATTCACCTCGCATTACTGCGTTCCCCGAAGCTGGAATTCGCAGCGCCGTGCGGGTCGACCAGCTCTAAATAGTGTATTTTCAAAGCAACGCCCCCGGGCTGCCTTGACAGCGCGACATCCCCGAGCGGCGATCCACGTCGAGCCCGCCCCCGCCCCCG
>BOPP01000094.1:3668442-3714328 GCA_017312745.1 Gryllus bimaculatus
GGGGCCCTCCAATATGCAAATGCCGTGGCTCGTCGCCCGCATTATCGCGTCTCGCGACTCCGATGTGACATTCGACCGAAGGCCGCTTATCATCAACTTCATTACCGTGATGAAAGCGCGCCCCTCGCGGCCGCCTGGGGAAGCTCGCGCGCAGTGGAGGGCGGATAAAGGAAGGAGGCAGGGAGGAAGGGGCTGCGAATTTCAATGGCTGGCGTCGGCTTTCTGCAAACAGTCACGTGTGTTGCACGTTTCTCCGGAAAGGCTTTGACCATCTTACTTGGAATTTCTATCAACCAAACCAGTACATCTCCAATACAAAGACGAATATGGGAGATCAGCTCCTGGAAGTAAAGAAATTTACCAATGCTTTTTCACAAAAATAAACCTGATTTTTTTTATAAGCAATCAGTTTTTCATTTTGGTGTTCGGCGAAATCGTGTTTTCCATTGATTTTCTAAACTGGCAAAATTACAGTGGTCGAGGGAAGAACTTTGGCAATAGGCAAATTTCACAACACAGACAAAATAGTTGATCATAACAGACTTCCTCATTGATAAGACAATAAGGTGATCTCAGAAGGATAACTGACGCTAGTTCTTCTGATTGATAATAATGGGAACATGGCTAAGAAAAAATGAAGTAAGATGATTTAGCGATTCATTTGAAAGAAAAATGAGGGATGAAAAAATTTCACATATATTCTCTGGGAATTTGATGAGAGACTGATGTCAAAATGTATTATAAAGAATTACAGATATTTCAGAATGTCGATAAAAATATTAATGTTAGACAAAAGGCAACGTCACTTCAGTTAACATGGATCGCAAGTTATTGAAATCAGATTTTGTGAGACAGTGCTAAATATATTTTCACAAGAACTTGATTTGTTCCTGACGCAACAGATTCCCGATGCCCAGTTCTTCTGAGAAAATTAATATTTATGTAATACAATATAGCCCTCTGTGGCTCATTGGGCTTATGGGGTGAAAAAACACAAAGCAGAATTAACTAGGCGTACACTTCAACAAAGCTACAAAGTAAATCGCGCGATTCCATGCAACGACCAGGAGTTCCATTCCCTGGTGGGGCAAAAATTAATCTGCCGCTTTTCACCGACATGTAGCAATTCATACAATCTTGTTAACTATGTGAAAGCTTTTATGAGGGGGAGAATGCCAAATAGACGGCGTCAAAAGTTGCGACCTACGTATGGACCTCCTGCTTCCATGACCTTCAGGCACGGCCCTCGTCTAACGGGTAGTAACGTACGTAAGGTCGTAGTCCACACATGATAGATAAATATAATATTTTATATTATTTGTAAATAAAATAATAATAATAAAACATAATAATAATAATAATAACACTTCCATCAAAATATAGAATGCATCGTTCTCAAAGTTCCACCGAAAGGTTATATGTTTCAAGATACCATGGAGGATGTCGACTGTTTGGTCTTGAAGTCATGTGCTGCCAGCAAGAAAAACAACTAAAAATTATTTCATCAACAACGAATTCATGACGGTCATCTGTGCATAAGATTACGGTTATACAGCTCTGAAGCTGCTCCAAGAAGGCCACAATCCAAGTTTTCCGAAACGTGAGGGCCAAATTGAGCAGTGGAGATCAAAGGAACTCCATGACAGATGTGCTACAGCGCTTCGATGTAAATATCGATATGAAGAAATCTACTGAATGGTTGAGCATTTTGGTGAAACGGAAGAATTTGTGCTGGACATTCAAGATCAGGTAGTAACCACTAACAACTATAGGCGATATGTCATGAAAGAAAGCAACAGTGACAAGTGTCGTATGGTAAGGAGGCCATCGAATCTATTCAACACATCTTCAGTGGATGTTTTCAGGTGGCACGAACAGATTATTTACAACGTCATAATAATGTGGCCAAAATCATACCCAAGCTCTTGCCAAAAGATCGGACTTGATAAAGGAAAGCTGGCTTTTTCTACCGGAGCAAGTTCAGTCTAATGAGAGAACAAAAATCTTGTGGAATTTTTGTAACCATTGTAACCGATAAAAACAATGCAAGCAAACAATCCTGATATTGTCGTGTTCGACAAAACTACTCGCAGGGAAATAATAATAGATATCGCAGTCCCATTAGATCATAATCTGCTATCAACAATTGCACAAAAGAAAAGAAAATAGCATCTACTCTCAATTGAACTATAAAAGCTATACAAAGTAATAGAGGTAAATAGTGTACCCGTTATTTCAATTTGCTGAAGATTGGAGGATTGTGAAAGAGAAACTTCATTTAAATAAATGACACTTCAGAACCATGCAGAAAGCGGTGCTGGCACCAAAATTGTGCGTAAGGTTCTCTCTCTTAGTCATTGAAGAGGAACTTAAGTTCATTGGAGCAAAACTTCTCACAATCTGTCTCACCATATGTGTTGACGTTTTGTCCTTGAGTTATATCTGAAACCTCCGGACGAGCGAGAAATTTTGAAAAATGATGTAATAATAATAATAATAATAATAGTCGATCCGATGGCCGAAATCGCTGAGCCATTAGTGCAGTAGCGGTATCGGACCAGAAGATGGTGGGTTCGAGTCGTGTGTGTGTCTATGTTTGTGCGTGTCTATTTCATCATTATTCTTGATGATCATAATTTCATCCCCAAGGCTACCATACCTGGGGTGTAAAAATGGAATCAGGATTAAAATGTTGATTCCACGTATCGCGTGGCCGCGTGGTCGCATGATGGCCGATTCACAAAACAAAACAATAAAAAAGACGGCCCTGTGGCCCAGACGATTGCGGCAGACATCGTCTGCGCTGAGAAGTCTGCAGGTTCGACCTAATCGTAATTGTAATTGTAATGGACCCTTCACCCCTCAACATCTTCCTGTCGTCTCATAATTCACACTTCAAGACGTAACAACCTTGTCGTTTAAAGGGATACAGCTGAAAAGCTGATGCTGAAAAAATACACACGTTAATCGTGTAGCGTGGTCAGTAATGGCCTATACGCCAATAATAATTATGACAATAACAATAACAATTTCTGTAGTAACCCTTGACATCTCCATCCGTGACAGGGACGTTGGGCCTTGACCCCGCCCCTTCCATTGCCTTCGCCACCAAGCGCCCTTTGGGCTCGCGCGCGCCCTGGGCCCGGGGCGCCCTGCATTCGCATCAGCGCCTGCCAAATGACTAGCGCGGCGCGGACGTGCGTGGCTGATTGATGGAAGCGGGGCAGCGGCGGCGGGCGCTGCAGTCACCTCGACCGCCGCCCGGCAATCAGCGGCGCGGCCTCGTGCGGTCTCCGCGGCCGGACCCGCCTAATGGCCCTTGCATCCGCCCCCCCCCCGGCACCTGGGAAGGGGGACACTCAGGGACGGGGAATTGGGACTTTTTGGCGGCCCCTGCCACGCCCCATTGTGGAGAGCTTCGTTTGTCTTCGGAAGTTATAATTGTTGCGCGTAGCAAGCAACACTGCCAAGTGAAACGTTTGGACGGAACTTGCAAAGGTAGGAATAAGGCCGTCTCTTGTAAATTTGAGGTTGGAGGAAAGGAGTCCCAAGATGATTTATAGACAGATACGACAGCTCTTATCACACATTATCAATAAAACATCATCCAGTAGAAGCCACTGGACGTACCATCACGGTCTGACGAAGTGTAGTGCTTAGAGGTCTTGGAAGGTATCCGGTACCTTGGTACCTGTGATTTGAGCTCCTGACTCGTTTGCCTGAGGATGGGGAAAATATGTCCCCGAAACTGTTGCGCATTCCAGTAATTGTAACATAGAGATATAATAAAACTAAATTGAGAAGAGTCGTGTCTGTCTATAAATCATCTTGGCACTCCTTTCCTTCAACCTCAAATTTGACGTAACTTGTGGAGCTACAATCCATGAAAAGAAATTTGTTGTCATACTATGGTGGGTCAATTAGATGGAAACTGACAGTCACCTGCTGTCATGAAACCACCAGTTTTGCAGAGATCTCAAATTCTCTGAAGACTTCTCTCGGCAACCTTTTGGTATTTTGCTTCCAGGAAATGCTTATAATCTTTCTGTGGGAAATTTTTTCAACAGCTCTTTGAACAAAGTTGCCACAAATACAGTATGTTCAATCTAAATTTGGTTTACAGTGACATTGGCATCAAACAGTTTCAACAGGCAAGAGCACAGTACATTCATATTTAACACCGATATAACACCTGATTTATTGTAAGATTGAGAGCATCGAGAATTCGTTTTAATGTCGAAGGGTTAAGACAATTAAAATTTTTACATAGACAAGATTTGCCTTTCTTGGATCTCTGTTATCTCCTATTCATTGTTAGTATCCCACGTGAACTAAACGAGAAAAAACTCTCTAAAAGATGTTAGAATAACCAAGAGCATTCAAACTGTGCGTCAGTAAAGTGAATGTCTCGAACACGGTTTATCGCCATATGATTTTGTCGTAGCTGATAAAAAAAAACAGTCTGTCAATATACGAACGAAAGTGACTAGAGTCAACAGGAACAAATCGGTCATTCAGTTTTAGTAATTTCAGAGCATTTATTAATAAATTAAACGTCACTATGACGTCGGAGCAAAGATGCTAAACACGTGTATTATAATAAGTCGCCTACGAAGATTGACTGAGAAGGAATGTATATCTCGTAATTTTTAACTTCATACTTGAATTTTATAACAAAAGAAGACTGATTTTATTGTGTTGTTTTAAATATCTCAATACAATCTATTAAACCACTTAGTGGAGTTACTATATTTTTCTTGAAGAGATATTTATTAATTTCCCGCTATATCACAGTTAATAATAGCTGTCTTGGACAAATGTTGAAGAAACGTTATTATTCGAAAATGTTCGTTTTATCTTCATGTGTGAATATAGTCATGGATGTGTGGATAATACTTAATTTCCAATTATTTAACAAAATAATATATCATATTCAAGCAATATTAGAGACAGAACATTGCTGTAAGATTTAGATATTAGTACAAATATATTGCTAAGACAACTCACTGAAATTCAGCAACAGCTACTGCATTCTTGGCATTTAAGCCAAACAGGGTAACACATTACTCATACCTGAAACAAGAACAAAAGAAAAAGAGTTATAATAAATTAGAGACAAAACCGCTATTCTAAAGCAACATTCTATCTCAAATATCTTTCATTACACTATGGAATATTGGAGTAATATTCCAATACATTATTAAAAAAACGATCTTGTTTTAAAAACTTTCAATTTCAGGCATTTCTAAAGCGTACTTAACTTATTTTTATAATATTAAAGTTGTTAAGCATTGCTTGAAGGAAATCAAGAAAAAAACGTTTCGTAATCAGAAAGATGCATAAAGATCCAAATGCATAAAGATGAAAATGACTGATTGTTTCTTATCTTCCGAGTTTCCTTTGAGTTTAATAATCTAAAGCGTAATTAATAAAGAATGCACAGCACTCAGGCAAACGTGGATGGGGATAGGTAAGAGATGCGATTAAAGACTTCTCACGCCATTGTCTGTGAAACGTAATACAAAATTCCAGTGAGTTGTAAATAAAAACAAATGAAATAGTTATACTGATAAAGTTCTAGAATGAAGAAGAGATTTGGGCAAGACAATTACTCATAACGATTTACGAAAGACGGTAACAAAAAAGTGTTCAGAGGAAAATCACGAGAAAGGATAACATCGTAAACAAGATGTAAATGAGCACAAAAAACTGTGGAAGGAAGAGGAGATGTGCTTCGGATATCATCTTTTGCGGCGCATCTTCTTTCTTTCTTTACGTATTTAATGCATTATTTCGAGGGAACATAGCCGCTGTCCGTAGTTCATCATACATGTCTTAATCCTTCTTCCTTGCCCCATGGGCGTCCCCATACGCGCCTAGGTGTGATAGTCACTTCTTCCGTCAAATGTCTATCTCAATTATATCCGAGCTCTCTGGTCGGGAGGACGTGTGATGTCGCTAGAGAAGGGAATTTTGATGTCGCCGGACACTTCTCAGGGTTGTTTCACACGCCACAAACATGACATTGCAACTGTGGGATTTTCCGTTCGAAAATCCATGCCCCACTGCCGGGATCGAACCCGTAGTCTAGTATCCAGAGTCCAGAAAGCCAACCACTCGCCCACCGACGCAGATCTAATAAAGCTACGGAGGACGTCCCGCATGCGCTCGGCGCACTTCGCTTCAAAAGCAATCCGAGCGGCGCAGTTATTCGCCCCTCGCCTCCTGGGCCTCGTGCGCGCCACCTCAATGATCGTCGCTTCTCAGCGCCGGAAAGACTCGTATGGCTTTGTGTTACACCTGCCTACAGGAGAAGAGGTTCACGTTTCCCTGTGTTCGTCAGAAGCAATTGTGAATAGTGTTTCATATGTAAGCGAACAAATAAAATATGATCAATACAGCCGAATCTAACACCCCTTACATATTTAATACTGAAGTTTAAAATGTCTCTCACTTTTTCTATTTAAATATCACAGATACAATTTTCTTACTTATTGGTTCATTTACTTATTTTGCTAATTTATAATTATTTTCAGCACCTTTCAATGTTTTGAACCATTTATCTAATCTTTATCTACATCTTTCTTCCATCGTCACCACTTTAATAATAAATCTTTTGTAATTATCTTTGCTCGTAATGACGAAAGCTCCTTCTCGCCATTATGCTGCCATTCGCAAATGAACAAAATTCACATCATTTTGCTTCTCATGATAACTGCCCACATCATACTTCGTCTCATCACCACCCCTCTCCCATTGTCATCTCGACATCATCGCAACGGCCCATCCCGTGGCTCGTCCGCAACGCCTCCGCCTCCGCCTCCTCCCCCTGCTCCTCCGCCAGCGCCAGCGCCACCGCCTCCGCTCCCGCGAGAAAGTCGCCGCCTGGGCCTGAAATCTCATTCCCATGATCGCAGAGGCCCGAGGCGGAGCGCGTCACGTTAACTCCGTGATTAAGGATCAAAGCGAGGGGCATTCCTCCGAAGATCTGACTTATAGCCGCTCGGTCAACAAGCGCCGGTAAAAAATTATGTGGCCCCGCGGCCGACGTGATGTTCTTCATTATACACCGTCTGCGTTGGCGCCGCCGCCGCCGCCGCCGCTCCCGAAGTCAGAATAACAAGTTGGGAAACGCGTGCACTGTGTCTCATTCAGGGCCCGCCGCTCTTCCTGGTAATCCGGGCGCCGTGTGGGGATTCCGGCTTCGAAGTGCTGCTTCCAAGTGCTACCGAGAGAAGGGCTTACGAAGGAATTTTCTGCCTCGCGTTCCCTAATGGAGGTGCCAGAGGGTGAAATTTTTGATGAAATGCCGTTCACGTTGATGAACCCAGCGGAAGGTTTTAAACTTTAGACGTTTCAAGGTTCAAAGACTTCCAAAAAGTGTACAAATTCTTGCCAGACATTGAATACCACATCTACTATTTGTACATGCCTAATTTTGGGGACATACAAACTTTTATTCTGACGTTCTGTTGTTATTTTAATACATAGAAGTTTCAAATTTGTAAAAAAGTACAGTATTCAAGAAACTATAATTGGAATGAATACGTTACCTATTAATTATAATTACAAAATGATTTCTATGATATTGTTGTGCCTAAATTCACCTGTCTCAATATTTTCCGCATCATTTTCTTATATCTGATTACCGTTAGTCGAGCTAAAAAAGAACTAATTTTCCATTTTGTGTCAGCTTTTTTCTTTCCGCTATCTTCAAAAACAGATTACACAACAACACCGACAAGCCTGGAAAATGACCACTCAAAGAATCAGATGGAAGGACGCCGAGAGAAAATGTAGCAGCAGTTCTCAAACGGCAACAGTCTCAACGATGATCGACAGGCCCCTGGCCCAAAAAACACTCGTCGATCAGTCAACTGCGGTACGGACAATCCGTCTATTTCGAAATCCGATCTCCGCTGCGGATGCTCACTTCTGTCCAACCAGTTCTCCAAAGATACATTTATCTTTGGCGAGGGCGCGCATTGGAGGTTTGGGCTTCAGGCGAACACACACATCGCTCCGAGCGAGGCGGGCCGCCTAGATCTGAACGATTTCGAGCACCAATGATTGTGTCCGTTCTTTTATTTTTAACACAGGGAATAATATGTCAAACATGCACGCCATGTACGAATGTCATAAGCACTATCAAATATTTATGAGATAATAATGCAATAGATAGGGTAACATATACTCGCAGAACACAACGATTTATGTGTGTTTTCAAGCTGCAAATTAGAAATAACAGCACTTCAGTAATACATTTCTAAACATTTGAGGTATCATGGAAATTACTTTGAGTAAATAAATACGAACCAGTAGAATACAGTGTTTAGGTGTACGAGTTGTCGGCAACAGGCTAAGACCAAGTGCCAAACGCTACACATTGGACAAACCCATTTAAAGATTGTTCGATTATGTCAAAAATGTTATGGTTCCCAATAAGAGATACGCATATTTATTGAAATACCCTGCACTTTAATGGGTTTCCTATCGTGTAGGCGATGTAATTACATAACATGTAATGATAAAGAGGCATTTGAACCGAATAAAACCCTTTTACGAAAGTAAACTTTTTAGCATTGTGTTGACGTTCAGAATAACATCCATGGTGTTGAATTTGCAAGCGATAAATCACAATTTATGCAAAAAGCCACAGATAAGGGCAAAGTAAACTTGTCATAAATGTGTTTCCTTCACAGAAATATTCATAATACAGAATTCTTTACTCGTCCGTACGCGCCTAGTTGGAACGGTGTTTCTCTTTTCAACAGGACCTTTATAACACATGGAATAACGAACAGTCATGAAACGTTTTTGGCGCGATCAATTGAATACAATCGTTTTCAGTACAGAGAAATTCAAGACAGAAATTAGTGCCTCGATAATTCGACACGTTAATGCATCTAAATGTATTTCCTGATGTATTGTTCCAAGTAAATGCGGTGCATTCAAGACGTAATGTGCTTTGGACAATACATTTCGTGACTGAACTGTTGTCAAAAACTGTGAGTGGATAAACTTGGGAAATAGTGAGTGAACGAGGATGATAGTGTCAGAACAGCTGTATGCTGTTTTTCCCCCATTTCAATAGGTTAACTTTAGAACTGAAGGAATCCTTTACAGACCGTTCCTATAAAACATTAGCCCAGAGAATATCAACTTCTAATGACTAGGAATGAGATACTCTGAAAGTACAGTGAATCACGTTCGTACACTTTACACAGCGCAGAGGTACCGAAGAAAGAGAACTAGAAAAGAAAGAAAGAAACACGAAGAAAGAAAAAGAGAGAACTATGCAGCATCTCAATGAAGAAGAGAACATGCAGTATGTTGAATCCGCTAATAAAGAATGATCATTGTCAGGGACTGTCTGCTACAAGTGCATACGCCTACCAAACATAATGCAATAGAATATTCTGTAAGCGAAATACATTTCCAGTTGTTTGCGGGTGTTAGTCAGTAGGCGGAAGCCCACTTTCATGAATGAATTGGATGAGTCACGAACATTGTTATTAGAAAAATTGGAAACGAAAAAAATGTGGTCTGAAGATTTTACGCCAACATAGGGAAGATAATGGAAAAGAAGCAGATGAAAGAGATCGGTCAATGTTAGCGTCAACATTATCCAAAAAGATTCACACCGGGTGAAAAATAAATGTATAGCAGTAAATAGAAAACCAGTGCACTTAATCAACTCAAAAATACCAAAGAATAGAAAAAAAACTATAAAATCTAAGTAGGTTATAATAGTTTCATCGGAAAGGAACATGAGAATGACTGCGAAATTCTGTTTTCTACTTGAATACTTTTTGAAACGCTATTACTTCTCAGTCTTCAATTGACCATGTCCAGGTTTTCGTCTTTTTCTCCGCGGGTTCCCTGAACCAGTGATGTGTTTCCTAATTCCTCACTACTAAAACATCTTCCGCCGCGTTTCCACATTCCACCCCCTCCCACACCTTGGCTACCTGTGGTAAACCTTAGGCCTCTCTCGGTCCCTTTTTTGTAGGTTCTGAATGTCCCATTACATCCACTATACTTAGCCGAATTACACAGATTATGGAGGTTAATGGGGGACCGGATGAGAAAGATTTGAAATATGATAGTAGAGTCCAACACAACGACAATATACATGTAAGAGGTGGGTTTCGAACCGAAGATCCTTCGACACGAAAAAGTTACATCTCTACCACCTTAATGATCACGGCTTCCCATGTTGACGTCCTGAAATATTATACAGAAACTGATTCACAATTACACTATTTTTCTACAAGTGTGCAATTTCCCTTACATCAAACTACCAACACCGAATGTATCTCAACAAAACGAATACTCTGAAAGCTCACCTCACGAGGCGTTTACTTTGTAATGATCCTCGAACTATTCGTTGAAGAATGGTTGAAGGCGAAAAGAACAAAAGAGGAACGTCGAAGGTGAGAATAGCAAACATAATAAAAGTGGTGAATGAAATTAAGTTCAGTTGAAAAGGTATATTGACAGAAATAGATACAAAAGCTTTGTAAACAAATGCCATAGATAATTTTGGTCTACGAAAGAAACTCACTGGGACATAAATGTCTGTACTATTTAGTTTGGTGTCTTCAACGATTTAAGGAGAGGGGCATATTTTAAAGGATTATTATGGATAATGAAAAAATGTGAACTGTAAAAAGAGAAAACAGCGCATTACATTCATGTAATAGAATCGGTCATTCAATGTAATTATTAATCAAAGCCCAGAAATCTCTATTGATACGCATTTGCACAACTTAAATCACGAAACTTATTTTTATACGAACCTAAATATACGAATTTACCTGCATTAAAAACTGATAAATTAGCATCACTGTACTTCTGACTAATTAAACATAATACAGATTTTTCTCTTTTGATACTTAAAATAAATAAGTAAAGAAAAATATTGTTATTTGTGTTGTCGGTTCTCCCTCCAGGTATCACGCCGAGAGAGGTGGCTCAGGGCATCTAAAGATGTCATTGCAGAGACTCTGTTCGGGAGGGTCTAGGCTCAAGTTCCGACGGTGGCAGGATTATCGAGACTAGCTAGATAGTTACCTTCCATTCAACCGCAGTCTGGAGGAGAATTCGAGACACCGGTGACTACGAGCGGTAGTTTTCCGAGGTCTCTCTTATCAACAGTAGGCGAATGCCGGAGCAGCACCTTAACAAACGGGCCACGGACCACGCGCGATCATTCCTTCTTCTTCCTTGTTCTCTACTCATCCTTTAATTACACACACCTACACTAACATGGTCTATACTACCGGGAGACCGGTTGGGAGCTGAGAGATGGCTGGGACGGTGCCTTGCTGGTGGGAGATACCTGGTTAAGAAAAAACCCACTAGCGGACTGTAGGTCGGTACCGGATCTCGCCATTGGGCGAGGGAAAACCACCGCCACCTCCTGAGGAAAAAACATGCACTACACTCACGGGACAAATGACCTTAGCCGTTGACACGTCCGGAATCACTAACAATCAATCAATCTAGGTATCACTCAAAACGGACATCCTCGAACTGGGACAGACTAACCTCCCATTATGCTGCCAACGTGTGTGGTGGCTTGTAACTGCCCGCGCGTGTGTGTATGTGTGTAAGAGTAGGGAAGGGGCAAAAGGATGAAGAAGAAAGATTGTCTACATTTGCCTGGTATTGATGAGAAAAAAAACGGAAAACTCCCGATCAGAGAAGCCAGTCACTAAGATACTCCAGTAGATAGTTGCTAAATTTAACCTATCTGTATAACAACTGTCAAATATTGCCAGTGTAGGAACTCAAACCTTAGGATCTCCCGGTTTGCAAAGCTGCAAATGCATCAGCAGTGCTGTCACTGAGCCATCCCATCCGGTGCCTTTTAGGCGTATGCTACGTTATCTTGAGAGGAGGAGAAAACGAAACATCAATTTGAGAGATCAATAAACTTAAACAATTGAATATAAGTGCGGTGAAGAACTCTGATTGTAGATAACAGGCGACGAACAAAATCAAACGAATTGGAATGTTTTCATTATCAGGAAAATAAATTGATATAGCGAATACAAGCTGTGAGCGTTATCCTTAACAACGTCTTGCTTAATTGAGTCTCATCACTTCAACTAGAGGAAGTCTATAGCCATACTCCACAAGGACTAATTGGGTCTAAGGATTACATGTACCGTGCTAAGAATATCACATTTAGGATTCTAAGAATCTCCCCACTAGGATGTGCTTCTCTTCCTTCTGCGCCCTGGGATGGCTGGAGAGCAATTCGCTGTGCGGAGAGAGATTAAGTTGACTTCGCTCCAATGGTCGCGTACGCAGAGATATCCGTAATAGATTATCTTGTCTACAGAGTGAGTGAGAATGTCTTGCTTGCGATCACAGAGCACAAGCCCAGAACTAGCAAATCATTGGTATTGTTGTGTGTGTCATCACCCGAGAGAAGGCGCTGTTTCTTCCACGGTAGGAACTGAGATTCGGCGCCAACATACACTTCGGCTGCGGGGTTTTTCTTCCGCGAAGTACCACTCCCACTAGGACAAGCTCTAAACACCCTGATCTCCCTGACTGACGTGCGTGGCAGTGTACTGCATATACGTGTATGTGAATAAAGAGAGAGGAGATTTGTCAATGAGAAAGGAAAGATCGCACGCGTTTCACGGCTCATTTGTTTGAGTACTCGTCGTGTATTCACTAGTATTGATCGAAGTAACTACTGATCGGAACATCAGGCAGCTAGAATTCTCCTCCAGACAGGTTGCATTTTACTCAGATTTTAACCAGAGTGAAAAATCTCCCACTGTCGGGTGTCGATCTCTAGAAACTCTAGAGATGTTAACGATGCTTCAGAGACATTATTTTTGTCACTAAGCCGCACTAAGCAGTGACTATATTATCTCGTATATGGGTTATAATATCATGCGAAAGGAATTTGGGTACTACACATAATTTTACTGGAATGCGCATACAACGAATGGTTACGAAACCACTAAAAAGAGTTGTTTTTTTGTTATAGAAGACCTCCCCCGCGAACGCGCATATTCCGTGCCAGGAAGTGTTCTTCCTCTGGCGTTAGATACGAGATTGAATTGAGTATCATCCTACTATTTTTAAACACTACATAGTCGTACATAATACGGAATTGTCTCG
The DNA here is from genome assembly GCA_017312745.1 of Gryllus bimaculatus. Classification (NCBI taxonomy): domain Eukaryota; kingdom Metazoa; phylum Arthropoda; class Insecta; order Orthoptera; family Gryllidae; genus Gryllus; species Gryllus bimaculatus. The sequence continues at coordinate 3,681,592 of BOPP01000094.1, forward strand.
ACTAAGGGTTAGAAAACCCACACCAAAGGTTGAATTTTACTAAGTTCAAAGGGCAAAGAAATTGAAAAAAAATGCAGCCTTCGAAATCCAAAATCCAAAGAAACAGTTGTGAGTTTGACTAAAAAGTGCTGGATTGTGTTCTCCTATTCTCATAATGCGCGATTTGGCTGAGCTCTCCTTCTCATACTCATTGCGTCACTGTTTACGACACCACTATCATGCGACAGCAAGGCTCCAAAGAATAGGTCACCCGCCTATATTGATATTCGTATGTAATGGAACAGCAACTACTTTGATATTCTTGGTATGCAAAGAACTGTTGCGCTATTATAAACAATACAATTGTATTTCAGTATTCGTGAAGATCGTTCCAAGAGAGTCGTCTTCCAAGAGAGTATTTTACTTCTTGTTCTTGAATACAGTGCGTGCTCGTTTTAGGTAAAAACAAACAAACTATGGGGCTTTGTGCAGCCGCATTTTCGCTGCTGCAGGCCTCCAGCCTCATCCCACTGGAAGGCTGAAGCAGCGTACTACGAAGAGATCTTCCGCGGGCGGCGCGGGCGAGGGGCGGGCGGCGCCGACGCCACGCGGGGCGGGAGGCGCGGGGCGGGCGTGGCGTCTTGGCCGGCGCGGCGCCGGGAGCCGCGCTGCGCCGCGGGCGCGGCGGGAGTGTTAATATTCATGGCCGGCGCGGAGCGGCGCGGCGCGGCGCGGCGCGCACGGGCCCCGCCCCGCCCTGCAGCGCGCTGCCCGCCCCGCCACCGCCGCCGCCGCCATCCAGCGCTAAGTACCTGCCGCAGTAAACATGTCAGGCGGCGACTCGGCCGCTGCCCGCGCCCTGGCCGAGAAAAGCGCCGCGCCGTCCTCGCGCGCTCGCAGACGCCAACACGTGGGAGGCTGCGCGCTGTGGACGCGGCGCCCGCGACGGCCGCGCTGCTCGCCTCCGCTCCCGTTGCTCCCGACAAAAACCTTCAATTCGGGGTTTCCCACCGCACAATCTACAGGGCGCAATGCAGATTCAACGTGCCTCGTAATGACAGTCAAGAACCGATTTCCAATATAATGAAGGATCGAATATACAAGTATCATGAGAAACTCATGAGTATTATTTGACAGACGACTCACAAGAAGATCAAATATCGTGCACAGAATTGCATACGGCACTAGAAGAACACATCAGTAGGGATATACCCTTACTTAAGAAATCATCCCCACTTCAATTACGCACGTCCATTCATCTCTGCTAAACAGTGATCTGACATATTATGTAATGCATCTCCAGTCCGAGAAGTATCATGAGAAAATAAAATTCCTCTGAACCATCCTAGGGTAATCAAACCATTATGTTTTTCGAAAATGAAGCAAGAATCGTGTTTTCCATCAGTAGACGTTTTGTTGGTTGGTTGGTTGGTTGGGTTTTTTTCGGGAACGGGGGGAGGGCGATTAGCACTTCTCTGCCGAATCAATTTTTACACCCCAGGGTTGTCAATCCTGGGGGAATAAAGTATGATATGATGAATTGTGAATGGAAAATCATAAATAAACACACAGACACAAACACAAAAACAACCATGCCCGAGGCGAGATGCAAACCCACGATCCTTCGGTTCGACATCGATACGGAACTACCGCCTTAGTAATCTCGGCTACCTGCTTAGGCCAGAAGACATTGTATCTATTTTTTCAGTATAAATCCCTTTTTTGTTTCAAATATACTGTTGGGTTTCTGCTCCTTTGCTCACAACTTACCACTTGCTTTGTAATCAGCGTCATTATTCCGACACTGACGGTCGTGATCTTTCTTATTTTGCTGCTTACTCGCGGGGAGCGTTTGGGACTCGGCGAGCGCTTCTGTGAGGTTTCCGTCCTTTGAAAGAGATCGTCCAGCACTGACCCCACTGCAACAGCATTCACCGCGTAATTATCTCCTTTGAAATGTCACATCTACGGAAACTGCGATATTTTTACTTTGATCCCTCGGCGATTAAAAAGTTCCTTCGCAAATGGCTCGTCCCCCAGCGGAACTTTCAGCACAAACAACGTGCGAACGTTTATGGATGTGGAATTTCTTGTTTGCTTGTTTGTTTCTTTGCGGGGCGCCTTGACGAAAGCACAAGACTGTGAATGGATATTGTTATTTGAATGAGGCCGTTCTCGTCAGTCTTCACGTCAAATCTACCGTTAGGTGTATCTTTCATCTGTACATCACACACCGTTTTATTTTCCCGCCTATATTAAACTTGCCGACCATAACTGGGTGGTTCTTGCTTTCCCTGCGCTTGTCATCCATGCCATTAGCGTCCAGTGCCATTGCTGCCATACTTGCAGACAGACGTTTAAATCTCTACCTGCGCATACTATCAAACGTGCTGTCACCGTTATTACTGTCTAAAGGAGGAAACATGTAATACGTATTAAGTTCCTGTTCCCATACTCGCTCGTTTTATTGTTTGATTCATCTTTTCTTACATCAAGAACCTTCCATTCGTCATTCTTCAGAGTGTTTGACAGATTTTGCCCTGAACTTCTCATGAATGAGTTACTTTCTACAACCCGGATTGTCAACTTTTGCCCAACTGTCCGTTCCTTTTCTCATTAATTGTTCTCTTTGTCCTTCTCTTGACTTCCATTTACTGCTTTCCTTAGGAATGGAGTAGCAGTTCGCTGATGTGATGCAGGCAACTACGATCACGACCATCTCTTTACCCAATAACGCTGGATGCTGACCATCTGATGCGATTGACACCCTGGAGAGAGCGCGGACGTGTGGGAGTTTATAAGCTTTTAAGGGGCCATAACACACACGACATACGTAACAGTTTTACCCGCCCGAGCAAACACAATCCAGTGAGTAAAATTGTCATGAACAAAAACACCGCTGGTCCTGAAAGTCTGAAGCTGAAACCTTGTCCGGATAGCCCTCTACAAGTTCCTAGTCTCGGCGTCTCTGTCCACACCAGAGCAAATACTCTGGCAGACAAATGCGACCACGGGATGGCAACGGGTAGTGGTAGCACAGTAGCACTGCCGGCAAGCTGTGAGCACTAGATGAGGTAAATTCGAACGGTTAAAACCGGTTGAATTCCAGACCCAAAATACACGGTCACGTTTTCCAAGCCCCTAGAAATACCTCGACTGGTAGCCTAGTAACAAGCACATTAGCTTTGGGTTTGCACGTATAGATTCCTGAGTTTTAAACGAATCTGTACTCAGAATACAGGAAAAATGCTTTCTTGAAAGTTTTCCATTTCCACTATCTCTTATCCTCACTCTGCTCTCAGCTATATTTTTAGCATCAGTGTGTTTTCCAATATCTTTTCTCCAACGCTGCTCGCACTTCGCATCAATCCCAAATACAAACATATTTCAACTTTGTTTGATGAAACGCTGGCCCCTTCCGCCAAGTTATAAAAACTGACACTCATCCGTCTCACTTTCTTGCTTGAGCAGCATTCCTCCGCTTCATTTGATTTGATGACGAAACTTGTCATATCCGTATCCACCATTTTTATCTACGATACTTTTTATTGTTACCTTGATCTTCCCTCCCTACTTTTCTTTTAGAAATGTTCTGCAGGTGCCCGATTGCTTCATTGCCAGCGTCACATAACGTAACCAGCAATGGCAGTAAAATTATTTCAAAAGTTACATCCACTTTTAACGTGATGAGATTTGGTGCAAGATTGGCTGTTGATGGGTGAGAAGATGTCATTCCTCATCGAAGTCCTTTCTACCCGAAATATGTTCCAGGCCTCCATCACGGCATTATCGATAGTCATCATAGTATTCTTGAAATGTCACCCCGCCAGTCAATAGACGTCTCCCACTGTCAGCTCGTTCGTGTTCGTTTCAGGGAGTCATTATAAAGATTCTACGAGTCACGCTGAAAACGCTATAGTCAATCTGAGGACGAATTAGTATTGTCGCAGAAGCTGACACGCAGGGAACTATTGATACTTTATTTATTGGGTCTCTCTGACATTTCTGGGACATTTGTGAGGAATGTAAGGATACACTTTGTCCGAATAAGCTTCAATGATTCGCCACTATTTATGCTAACCACGGTTCTTGAGACGTTGTGTCTCAGCCAATTACTTTGAACGGGTCACGTATGTCCGATTTTACTATTTTTTTTTTGAACATTTTGTTCGCAAAGATGATCTATCGGACTAATCTTTTGCTCCTCGTCTCTGCTGCCATTGCTCCGACCTTTGAAATCGTCTAACTTCTTTTGTTTCTTCCTCATAGTGCGTCATCAAGTTGAAGTTGTATAACTACTTTTGTTTCTTTGAGAAGCCAATTTGACACATACACACTGAGTGAACTACGTCTTCATATATAATTTTATTTCCCTCTCACTGATTTTCGAGAACACTCTCCACTTAAACGTATAAGTTACCTCTTTACTGAAGGCGAAATTGTCGCTATATAATAATTTCTGAACTTGGGCTTTTACTATCAGATAGTTCTTTCTATTACTAAAATTAAATCCATTCTACTCTGTACCAAAATTAAAGAGATTTATTTTCTTGCTTCCGTTATTGTTCGTTTTACCATCTTCGTCTCTGTCATTTTCGTTAATATTTCATATTACACTTGCTATCATTCCTTTCAGTTGTCTCAGTTAGCATTATTTATGGTTTTGAGAGTTGAAGAAATTCCTCACCAACCACGTTCAATACTAACATTTATTTCCTTCTCGAAAACCATTAACATTATTTTGAGTTAAGTCTTTATCTTCACAAATGTTCTGCGAATTTCCTGGATCTGTCTGATGTTATTTGCAACGGTCGTCATGGAAGCCGTCCTATTCTTGCGACTATTTCTGTGTCTCTCACACGTCTGTTCATTTCAGCTTACAATGCGTATCAGTTGTTACTCTAATTTCGTGGTCTTGATTTTCCATTGACACAAAAATGATTTCGATGTTTCTACAACAATTGTTTTGAAAAGAAGATAGGCTTTCGCCGGTACACACTTTATACTTCTTAATCCCCTTTTATTTTTACGTTAGCGTATTTGCACAGCATCCTCAAGCCGTCGATGAAGTTAGAGCCTGTTTTCATTCTTCAGAAGATCACTGCACACGCCAGGTCAATTATGCCATCGACTACTCTTTCCAACACCAGATGACAGCTTGTTTCTGATTCTCTCGCCACACCCTTTCTTTCGACATTCTTGTGCTATATCTTTCACTTTTATATTACTGGCTGTCAGAAGCAAAGCCGTTTGACATAGTCACTTTTGTCGCTTGACTACCGCATCCAACTACTATCTCTCTCAAAACATTCAGTTGTACCACATTTTTTTCACACTTAGTTACAATACGTTTCTTTGAAAAGTGTTGTTTCAACTGCTTTCGTACTTCTGAGGTGGCGCGCCGCTGTGTGGATGATTCGACACTGCGGGGGCAGACAGGGAGTCCGAATGTGGACAAGTGAGCAACTGTTTCGTTCTGAAAGACAATAGACACTGAAAGACCGTAGAGTACACCATATTCCCAAATCACTTCAAGTAATGTAGGCACATTCTAATTTGTAAATAGAACAATACAAAATTGGAACAAATTACCTGCAACAATGCCGGAGACTTTCTTTCAGAATGTGTAAAATGTTTTAATTAGATTAAATAAATTGTAATTTTTTAAGAATATGTTAACATTTTTTAAATTGTTGTTTTATGTCAGCTTTAGCATGATAGGTTTAATATACTAATCTTGTAAACCTGTATTAATTAATACGTAAATATTGTAATGTTCTTTTGATTGTGTTGTGTATTTGTAGTAACTACTTAGAAAAACGTACCACCGGAAATTTTTCAGGATTCCTAAGTAGCAAAAAAAATTCTATTCTTATTTCTTCTTGGCGTACTTTCAATGACCCTCCGTCGAGCCTTTTGCAATGGATCAAAGGAACGATCTCATGAAGGTGCCTATCATCTACATTTTCCTATTTCTTCGTAAAATGAACCGTTAAAGTTATTTTTGGAAAGCTTTGTGTGGCAGTACGTGCTCAATACGTCATACTCTGTTGTTGACGAATTTCCCGCAATTCTATAACTTTCTTTCCTAGAACATAGCCAGGTTATTTCTAGTATCGCTTTGTATAAATCTACAGCACTAAGAGACGAGTCGACGGCAGAGGTAGGCTAGGTATCAGGAATACGAGAGAACAGAATATTTTTTTACAAACCAGAAAGGAGTTAAGCTAAAGCGAAGGCAATTAGATATAAACACGAGGCAAGAGAGATAAATTAAAAGAAGGCTGGGAGGGACATTACGAAATTACAAAAATAGACTAATATGAAATTAAAGAGTGCACAAAAGAGGCAGTGAGAGGGCACAGAAATACCCAAAACAGGCTGCGTGAGATTCATGAGAGTTGCGACACGATTACAAGAGAATTTCTGCGAGGTCGAGGGTCAACGAAAGATGACAGGAAAATGTCTGGACTCCCCACGATAGCTCACATCGTTTGACCACACCTTTGACAGAAAGATCCGTGGGTTTGAGTCACGACGGTAGTGGATATCAGACACTAGTACACAAGTACAGTATACAAGGTACTAGTATACAGACACTAAGAGACTACCTGGTATAACGGTTAGAGTATCAGAATGTTATACACAAGTTCGCGGGTTCAAACCCGATCGAAGTCGTGAATTGTTAGGACGAAAAAATTCTTCGCACATCTTCCTTCGGAGAGGAAGTAAAGCCTTCTGTCCCATGTTAGTAGATTGACTTGCATGTGAAAGATCCTCAAGCCTAAATGACGCCCCTGAGCTAAATCCAAATCGCCTGTTTCTCGCCCAAGAAATACCTCCTTTCTCTCCTAGTTGGTGAGAGGAGCGTAGCGAAATTTGCGTGATCAGACGGAAGAGCAGGCCGGATGGCCCGAGTCTCGCTACGTAAAATAACTCATCAATTCAATTCAATACATGTGAATACAAATATGTTTGATGGAGAGGAAGGGGTTTGGCTGAGGAAGGGCCCGTTCCGTGGCACGTTCTGCCCGTATTCGCCTGGTATTTATTGGAGAAACGCTCGGAAAACTACCGATTAGAGAGGGAAATCTCCACAATTCTCCTGCAGAAAGTGGTCGAATTCGAGCGAGATGTAAAGCTAGTCGCCAGTCGGAATGGGCGCTGGGCAGCTCCCAAAAAGATTTCATTTCCCCCAAACGCCCCGCGTCGCTCCAGGCGGAACGCTCGGCTGGGAGCGCCACCGGACAGCCTGCAATTCGCATTTTCTCCTCTTGGCAGGAACGATGCAAGCCGTGATTCATGAGCGCTTTATGTGCGTCCTGTCAGGGGAAACTAGTCATTTTCTTTCTTTCATGGGCCTTCTTTGCTCTTGGTGTTGGTTTTTCACCGCTACTTAAAGTAATCTCTTCGTGGTGTTTGGCAGTCGGCGAGAGGCGCAACGCGCCCAGATTACAGTCAGCGTTCACACCTCAATGATAAAGGCGACGAACTGAATTGAAATTTTAAATATAATATTATAACAAGCGTACCCGTGCGAGAAATCATGTTAAACCCCATCCTCTTCCCTATCCTTCAATTTTCATATTATGCCCATAATATATATTTTTCTTCAAGACCCTCGTATCCGCCTACTTCTTCTATATGCTTCCATGCATTTCAATTAACTGAAAGTATTTGAACGTAACAGTACAATACACTCTCGTCAACACAAACTATTCTTATTTAACTTTATTACCGATCAGAGAACCCGTGCAATTCAGTCACATATAATATCAGGTAATTAGTTTAATTTCACACACAGTTACAGATTCTGCACGTCTCTGAACAGATGGGGTACAATCGAGAAGAATCTAATCAGAAAAAATATAATAGAATATCTTATAACATCTCATTCTGTAGATTACTCTTTGAGGAACGTTTTCTTGAGGCCTTTGGAATCTATATTTCAGGTTTTACGGCCCTAAAACGCTTCGTTTTCAAGTTATGTAATTATATAGATTTCAACAATGCTGCCTAAGAGTTGCGGGTTACGTTTAACTTGAGTAGCGGCGTTTTTTTACAACAAATCTTTCATATTTTTCAAGTGAAAATTCAATTCATTAAGTCAGAAAAATTATCTTTCTTTAGAGACCTTATTTACTCTTATTATTATTAGACTTATTATTAGACTCGTTGCATGTGAGAATCGGAAAACACTAATATACTACTGAAATAATATAGGAGACCCTGTTGACCCATATAATATGATGCACCCGCTTGAAAAACCTTCACGACTATTTCACTCAATTCTGTCCTGGTAGTAAGTAACTAATTCTATCAAGAATGTAATCAAAGTAAACTAATCCCATATGATTATCCCTGTATGATTATCAATTATGCATTCCACTGCAATCACTTTGTTAACCTTTTTGTTGTTATCGATATCAATTGTTTTACGTCCATAATAGCTTGCGGACCTTGTATCAATACAATATTGAAATGAGTCGTTTTGTTAATGTTTAAATTAAGAAATTGAATCAATTGTTAAAGATTTAGTACAGAGAAACAGCAAAAGAAAGAGAGGAAGTATGAGGAAGCAATTTCAAGAATTTTGCGAAGAAAATACAAATTAACAGTACAAACTTAAGATGATAAAAATACATACATTTTGAAAGGTTAGAAAATTAATAAGGGAAGATGAGATGGTGAATAATATGAAGAATATGCAGTAGTACAGCCTAACTTACACAGGAATATGCTTCAATGAGTATCAACGTATGTTCAATCATTTCAAAGTTGACGAATCTCGCTCCTTTGAAACTTTTGAAATAGTCACTATCGGTAGTTTTGTTTCATTTGTGGCGGTAAAAGCCGTTGCCAACCTTCACACAATTGTACAACCGTCACTCTGTATGTATTACATGTATTACGTTTACGTTGTAGGGACATTTAAAAACATTAAGTTTGCATTGAAACAACTACTTCCATAGATTACGCCAACTTTCAAACCATTCCTGTGGATAGTGTTGTGTTGGTTTGCTATTGTTACTAGCGATTCGCGTTTTGCAGTTTGATATTTTTCGTAATTCTGAATTTGTAATATATTTCGTCAGTTATATTAATTTAATTCTACGGTTTTTATTTTTATTTATTATATTCCAATTGTTTTCATCACTAATCACAGTGGAATTAGCACCGAGATAGCATGGATATAGTAGTAAAGTAGTAAAGGTTGGTTTTTTCGATTTGGTATTCTTTGTGTAAAATTAATTTTATTATATTTGTTATTAATTTTTCTGAATTCAATTTATTGATAATTGAAAAATAATGGATAGCCCAAGTACATCTGAGCCTATTCTTAGTATTTCTTATCTAAGGTTAAAGTAAATTCAAAGTTCTCTTCAAAAGGGAACAGTAAATTTATTTTTTAGATAGTGGAAGAAATCAATGGAAGGAGTATTGTTTCTCAGAGGAACAAGTATTGTTAATTATACTGGTTTGAAACATTAACTCTTATTTTGGCCTAAGCACCAAGTAAAAAGTTGTAGATAGTCCAAGCTTTCCCTTAAAAAACTGCATAAATGCAATTAGAACTTCCTATTGTTTTCTATCACATCCTAAAAAGTTTCACCATGTGCATTTCAAAATTTTGAGAAAAAACAGTTTAATTTTTTTAAAACTATAAAATGGTGTAAATAATTTTTTAACTACTCCAGGCAGATAAGGATTAATATTGATTCAGCTTGTTTGTTGGTAACATTTTCAACATTACTTGTATCTTTGTTTCGGGCAAGTGACACCACATTTCTCTCCCCAAACCCAGATGCATTTGGACATTTTCTTTGACACAAAACACTAATTTTAATAATTGTCTAATCTTGAACTTTTACACAAACCCCATCAGTCCTGCAAAAGTATGTGTTTAAGTGAGTTAATAAATATATTAATCTTTTAATGCTTAGATGACTTAAGGGAATAATTTGGCATGCATTTGTAATGGAAAATGGAGTATAATATGATCATCCTGGTTTGAATTATTTAGCAAGTTAATGAGGTGGTTTACTGTGAAATTACTGCATGATCAGGGAGTAGTTTATAGTATTGTAGTCCCAATAACTGATGGTAGAAAAGTGCAATATTATTGTGCAACGATATATATTTATTATTCCATTTATACTGAGTGTACATTCCTATTTCAATAAATAGTTTTCAAAAAATCAAAAAGTTATATTTATCAATCATAGCTATCCCTATAACATATATCACACTCCGTTTTAATAGAGAAAAAATACAACTCTTATGTAGCTTAATTGTTCACCGAGTTAATATTCGTTTGCAGATGAAAACCTTGTTTAATTTTAAGAAAAAACAAGACATTCGTTATTGTACCGCGAACTCTTCAATCGCACTAGAAGAGAATGACGACAAACAAAGCAAAAGCCGGAGAGTTGATTAGAAAGATAGTTTCATAGGTTTGCTATTCCGACAAGAAGTGCCATATTACGAACTTTTTGCGGCCTAATACGCTGCCTTCAGCTTCTACATCTTCTATTTTCAATATTACTATGGAAAGATAAGGAAAACTCAACTTCCATGTTCCACAAATTAAATTAATTCGTTTTTAATAAATGTTCTTGTTTCTGAAAGTAATTTTCTTATATTGTTTTTTTTTTAAGTTTTGTTACCATAAAATTCAAGTATAGCTGAAATAATTTTCTGCATTAAAGTGTGATTCGTATTTTCTTTGGAATTACTATGTTTTTTCATAAGACAGTGATAACTCGGATCTGAAGCAGTCTCATTTAATCCGCTTGCAGTATTCAGAAATATTTCTGTTTTGTAATTCGTATGATTTTAATTATATCCATTCGATTCATGTAATTTATTAACTCCTGAAAGAGTCACAAAAATAACGCTCGAAATCCTTTGAAAATGCGAAATGCTGTGATATTTCTTTTGATTATTCTACTGATATATCTTCTACGTTCAAAGTTACTCTACCCCATGTGGAGTAGCATATGAAAAAGACAATGTCTTATAAGTGGATATTGTTGTGGACTAAGGCACTTTTGAAGATTTGAAAATAAACGATGGAACAATAGTGCTCTGCATCGATTAATGTCGTGTGTCGATAGTTGCGCCACCGTGCTACAATACCGAATTATTGTTGAAATATCATAGTCTCTTAGAATTGGAAGATCAAAATCAGCCATGTCTTCGCCACAGCACTTCATTTAAAATAGTAGTTATTTTAGGTATAATATCTTGATGTAGCTTAAATGAACTAGAAAGTTAATGCAGCGCAGCACACAAACATTATAGTATCCTCGTAATTGAGTTAGCTTAGCTCTTAATTTACTCATTTCAGTGTACCTGAATCCATGAGCATGGCCGAGATAACTGTAAATGTATTTTGGAACGCAAATATTCGAAATTGCTACGTAATTTCATGAAGAAACTGTAGAATGATGACGTGACAGATGATTGCTTCATAAATATATAAATTTTCCTATCATTATGAATCTTGGAATTGAAACATGGAATCATCCTGTATACTAACTCATTTCTAAAATGAATGTAATTGAACCATTTTGAGAATCTGCTTAAACTATATCGTCTCTTAAATGATATTCTTGAATACTTGTGCAGTCGTTTTAAAATATATAGCCTAACGAAGAACGATAGTACTCAACTTCAAAAACACAACTTTCATCATCATCAAAGCGGAGCTTTTAAAGCCCTTGAATCCCAGAAACGAAACAAAACAAAATTAAATTAACTGCACAAGGTTGCAAGAAACAAAATCCACCCAACGTTCCCATTCATAAGCCGACCTACAGCGCAAACTCCAGCCAAAAAAAGAAGAAGAAAGAAACAAAAAAACAAAAAGGCCTGGCTTACGCGCAGCCCAACACAAGCCCCGAGAAAGAACACGCTGCGCCGGGACTCACCCGCGCCCCGCGCCGCCCGCGCCCCTAATTACCAGCGGAACACCGCGCCGCGGCCCTCGCGGGCGGAATTTGATGGCGGCGCCCCCGGCGGGGAGACACGGAATTAATCAGGGAGGGGGCGGGGGCGGGGGAGGCGAACAAAGGCGCGCCAGACGAAATGCAGAAAGACGCGGTGGGCGCGGGCGCGGCGGAGGCGATAGCACCCCCAGATAGGCCGGGGGGGGGAGCGCGTTGATGTATGCTGGGTCACAGGCGGGATGTGGCCGGGCGGAGGGGGGCGGGGCGAAGAGGTTGGCGAGAAAGAGGGAGGGCACAGAAACCCGAGGGCGGCGAGGGTGAGGAAAACCATGTGAAGTAAGAACTTAATGGTATGGTGGAAGCACTGAGATGCAAAAATTAATGAGGGAAGAGTGGAAAGGCGGTAACAAGAAATGCATACCGGACACCGACGATAGAGCGAAGGAGAAAAAAACGGAGAAACGTGATTGGCAGTTTTGCATTAAGTCGGTAGGTGGGCAGGTTGGTAAGAGTAGAGATGTAACTGTAGGGGATATATGTCCTTAGTAAGAGAAACAACATTGGGGAGGGGGCGAATGAAATGGCAGAATGGCGGCCGAGCGGCGAGATGTAGATGGAAATGCTCTTGTGGAACGGAATGCTGGGATCTGGGGGCGGGGCAAGGTGACGGAGCAGTGGACATATGGCGGGGATCATTGGAATTTCGTGGTGACAGGACGAGGAGGCGACGCCAACGGGCGGCGTGGAGGAAGGAAGGGCGCGGGGGGGGGGGGGCAAAGGGCGAGGGCGAAGGGCCGGGGAGAGGCGTGCAGGCTAGAGGGCATCTACAGAAGTAGGCCGCCTCCGAGCGCGCGCGAGGCTTAATGAGCCAACCCTTAAGGTCCACTCGCGGCCGACGGCCGGAGCAGGGGGCTGCGGGCGTGGTCCAGGTGTGGACGTGGATATAAAATACACCTCTCGTGCTCAGTTAAATTAAGGTAATAAATTGATCCTTACGAAAATAAAACATGACACGAGTGGTCTAGTTCAAGTAAAGGCGTTGAGAAAACATGTTAATTTGCAGCCGGAATGTCAATTTGAGAATTTGTCAATGATTCACTGAGAAAATTATTTGCTTTATTCCTTAAAGCTGTTGTTTAGAAAAAGCACTACACTCATTTCTTCCCTCAAGAATAATAATTCTGCTATAAAATATGATTTTCTGGAGAATCTAAACATTTGTGTAAAAGTAATAGTAATGAATGAGGTGACACCCGTAATGTTAGACTCTACCTCTGTGCCCGGGGTTTGATCCCCGTCTGCCCCGTTTGTGGTAGAAAAAGCTGGTACTCGGCCGATTTTCATATTTCATTTCGTGACTTCCGCCTTTCTTTCTGTTGTTGTACAATCTTCACCCACCCTCCTCTTTTCTTTCATCCTGAAATCTCCTTCAGTGTAGAATGGAAGAACTGTCCTGCTCACTCTCCTTTGAGGACAAGCCTGCAGGGGGAAAAGAGGCGGGAAAAGAAAGTGGAGGAAGAGTAAAAAAAGAGGCAATAGTAAAAGAAGAGAAAAAGAGGAGAGAAGGATGAATTTCTTTGAAAGTAATAGAATGTAATGATGAGTTATAATGCAGGCAATGAGATGAATAAGATAATACGTAAGAATAGGCGGTAAGGAGATGTAAGATATGATAACAGATGTTAATGATATAAGTTGTTACGTTATGGTTAAAACTTACAATGTGCGATAGTTAAAAAGGACTGTACCACGTGAAGAGAAATCTGGCAAATATTGTATTGTGACGAATTGTACGAGTATAAATGATCACTCTACATTTGTAAGCATAAGTATAATAAAAACTCTAATAATTTGTGGAAACACGGAACAACAGATATTTGTGATACATAATAAAAATTAATTTTTTTATTTAAAATACATTAAAAATAGAATTGTGCGGTATATTAATCTGAACGGAAGTAAAGTACTTTTATTAAAATATTTAAGATATTTGAGGATACATGACAGGTTACGAGTCCATCACCAAGCGAACTCCCTAAGGTGCCTAGTTCGTAAAAGAGCTGTGCACAGTCCGACTTGTTCTTTGCAATCAAGTAAAATACTTAATTCGTCTCTGTGCGTTGTTTACTTATTACTATGTTTACTTATTAAAAAAACAACGTTGATCTGTGGTTAGTCCTATTAAGTATTGTTGCTGATTAGTTATTCCAAATCAACTGCGTTTTTCTGACTAATCACCCCACAGCCATCTCTAAACATTTGAATTCCGACGCCCAAGTTTAAACTACACACAGTTCCGCTTTGCTAGTTACGTCACATACGTACAACAGCACCGTTCTGCAAGTCTTTCATTGAGGGGCCTCTGTCGCCCGCTGAGAAGCGCCGGGCGCGGCGACCGCCCAGCCCACGCATTCTCGCACGCGCCCACCAGCGCCGCCCCGGGCGTGTTTGGAGAACGGCGCTGTTTGCGGAGCAGAGGAAGCCCTTCCCGCCTAGTACGGAATTCTGCCGCCTCGGACGCTCCTTCCCACGGGCGCCCGCGCGAGTGGCCACCGCCGGCCAGAAAAGCTGTGGAGTTGGAAGGCGCGCTCTGCACCTTGGATCATCGGTCGGAGACTTTTGTGACACGCGCTTTAATACTCACACTTTTATGAAGCTATGAAGCTGTTAATAAATCCAATAATAATAATAATAATAATAATAATAAATATAATAATAATAATAATAATAATAATAAATATAATAATAATAATAATAATAATAATAATAATAATAATAATAATAATAATAATAATAATAATAATAACAATAATAATTAATTCACAGCGGGGACAAAACTGCTCGCGTCCGTGGTCTACCACACGTGTCCCGTGGGTAACGCTAAATGAGAAACAATGATTCGCCAACCTACGCGCTTGACCATTGTAAGCGTGCGGATCCCTACAAGCTGAGGGAGAAGTCTGCACGTCTGTACTGCTCTGCGCGTCACCAAATGGCTAACATGCTAAGGGTGGGCGTTGGCTAACAACAATAACAACAACAATATTCATTACCAGACGGATTTTGGTGACCTAAAACATTGTCAAAAATGATCAATACAATGCTCGTAAAATGCTTTAAAATAACCTAAAAACGATGAAAAATGACATAAAAAAATTTATCAAAACCACATCAGATGAATAACTTAAGCTGTTGGATATGTTACTGATGTAAAAGAGACTTCTTCCTTCTGTTCAAGTGAACTCGGCATGCACACATTTGATTTGGACTTTTATTCAAAAGAAAATCTCTGGTTTTATTTTTATAGCTAAATCGAGCTAAAGCGAACTGACAGGCACTGATAGGCGTCACAGGTCGGTTATATAGTACTCTCAACGGCTGACATTATAATTCGAAACGAAGAAATTGAATAGGCTACTTAGGAATTCTGATGTGAACATTTGTTGCACCTCGTAAATATTGTTTAAAGCAAGTACCATTAACATGATACTAAAATCGATGAAATATGCAAAAAATGAATTAAAATTTACATAAAAAGGAAAACAATTACTTATTAGTCGAAATCGACGAAAAATACAAAAAGAAACATAAAAATGGGTCATTTCGTTTTCTCATAAAATGAATTTGTATACTAAATGGAATTGTTCTTAAGTGAAAAGAAAAAAAGAGATTTCCTTAAAATCGCCCCTCATTATCATTATTGCCAACATCAATAAACAAATCCATAGCCCAGGAACCAGGTGCCGGGAAGCCTTTTGAAGCCCATCCGGCAGCGGGAGTGTCAGAGGGCTTGACCGGGCGGGCACCCGCCAGGACAGGCGCCCCCCCCCCTATGACTGGCACGCGGGGGGCCGGGTAAGACCACTAAGTAGTTGGCAAACAATCGGCCGCGAAATGGATCTACAAATTTGTAAATGGCGGAGACACAGGGAGTCAGCAAGGGCGGGAAAACCAACAGCAGGGCGAACAGAAAGGCGGGGGACGGGAAGTAGACACCCACAAAAAAACGAGCGCGAAAAAACTGTTCAAAAGCGGCGGTTAGCGAGGACTCCGTGACATAACTTCCTGCTGGCAGCCGTTTCGGGTCACAGTGGTTCCAATGTACAGCAGGGCGTTTAGAACTTTTTTATTATTTAAAAACAAACACTACAACAAACACGGAAAATCAACGAAATACACCTCAATTTTCTTCATTTCAAGTTTTCAAATTTTTGTTACGTTTATTGTCCAAAATATCTTGTATATATACATTTTTCCAGACAGAAAAATATATCATAATAGTGTTACAATTATCACAGTTTTTCTTGCACCGCTTGCAGTCATTATTTTTTTCGTTTCAAGCAAATAATGACTAAAAATTCAAACATTTAATCACTTTTATGACTAAAAATTGCAAATAAATAGCTTTCATTGTTTCTTTTATTTCTCTAAATTTCCATGCATTTTCATTTAACAATTATTTTAATCGATCTTAATTCTTTAATTTTCTCAGGTTATTATTGTCATAAAACTGATTCAGTATACACTTGTAATAATTTTCGAAGAAAATAATATACTGCAGAGTATAGAATGGATTTTTTTCAATGTTTTCCCTCTCTCTACGTCCATCTACTTTCAAATTACGGGTGTTGATCATCGTCGTATTACGAAACATTGTTAAGTGAAATAAGTCATGAGAGATGAGAAACAATTGTTGTAGGATTAAACATACTAACGTTTTTTTCGGTTTGCATTTATGTGTTTTCGCCTTAGCATTCTTTCATTTTCGTTTGAGCTGCTTCAAGCGCAGTGCTGCCGCCGATTTCCGCCTCGCCCAAGCGCAGCGCGACAGCGCCCCGGCCACTCGTCAGCGCCGACGGCTGCACAATGGACACCTGTGTGGGCCTCGGCTTGTTTTAGGGGACGTACAGTCAGCTCGTAAAAAATCACCACAATGAACGCGAATATTATGTGCTTGCAAAACGTTCTTTCGCAAACACATTGCGAGAATTATTGTTTAGGAAAGTGGTTACTAGTGTTTGCAAAGGAAGATTTATACGGGTTTTATACATTCTCAATGTGCCTTGGCAGTGTTTTCGAAAACTTCCTGGAGTAAACTATGGGTCACGGCACATTCTGTTACTTTCATTTGAGATTCTACTCATGCGATTTATCTGTGAATTCACAATATTCCTAAGGTGAAAACATTGTTGTAGTTATTTCTATTTATTTCTTGAACTACAATTCTAAAATGTAATATAAATTATTTCATTGGTTGTCGATTAAGAAAAATAGATAATCATAATTTAAAATTAAAGTTTATGGAGACAAATAATATGTAAAAATTGCAAAATCTGGAACTAGCAAATGGTAAAAATAAGGTAAAAAAGCCTTGAAATGTAGCACATGAAATAAGACTAAACTAAAGGAAATGAAGTAATAATTACAAGTAAAGATAAGCAAAATGAAGAACAGAAAAGTAAATGAAAGACAGGAAAGCTCAAATTTTTCTCAAATTTCTACTTACAAAACACCATTCGATCCTCTCATTCATATTCATATATTCTTCAAATGGTGTCAAATAATAACGTAGACTTCCTTACAGGTATCAACGATGCCTAATGTCTTCAACTATTGCGTACTACACTAGACAGCGGCGAATCACAAAATTCAGCCACCTCCACCAATATTCTACATATCACGTGATTTCTCCCCTCTTGCTTCTTTCAGTTCACCATAACAATCGGTGACATCCCGGAGTTCTCTAAGACTTCCCTCATTTTCTTCTCATCTCCAAATCCCACAATTATCTTCTCCGGCTCAATGACATGGCCGATTTGACGTCCCGCACGCTTTGAAAATCTCTACATCCCCCAACGACGTCCAAAACCTTCCTACGATCCTCCGTCAAAGTCTAAAGACAACTATCGTCTCTCGACGATTCCTCGCGGCGTTTCTAAAACATATGTTTCACTCAGCTATGTCCCACAAAATTGTGTAGCATTCCACTATACCCACGCCACAACAATTCTCTTCAACGGCCAGTCATTATCTCGCGGTGGTTCGCATCTACCAACAACCTCCTACTCCCAACGCCCACCTCTGCGGACTAGGATGCACGTACCTAAGTAGTATTTCCAGGCGCGTCTACTAGTATGGTCATTAGCCCCGTTAAGGAAGGACGGGATTTATTGGTGGAACATTCACAGCTGGAACGTGAGATCCGGCACCAATCTACACATCGTCTTGCGGGTTTTCATGTCCAGGTATCTCCCCCGTCGCAACACCACCCCAGTTGGGAAATGATCTAAACTCGCAGCTGATCTACCGATATGTGGTGTGGTGTAGTGTAGTGTATGTAGGCGTGTGTGATTATATAAGGTAGGAGGATGGGGCAAGAATTAAGAAGGAAAGATGTTAGTATACTGCCCCAACATTCGCGTAGTATTGAATGGAGGAATCACAACAAACTTCTAATCAGGTCAACTTGCAGCTAGAATTCTCCTTCGGATAGTGATTGAGTTCGACCTTGTCCCACAGCTAGTGTCAAATGTCGAACTCAGCTGAGTGACGAAGAGAAGAAGAAGCCACGGAGCCTTTGGAGGTGGTGATTTCTCTTCAGCGGCCAGTCGCTGTCTCGCGGTGCCCCGCAACTCCTCCTTCCCCCCCCCCTCACCCCCTGCGACGTCCCACCCTCGTCGAGCGCTCGCAATTATCGACCCAAAGCCTCACGCATTTTTTTCTCCCTCCGCGTCATCTTCTCTCTTTCCACTAAGAGGAGTTATCCTTCTTTTCATTAATTCCACGTCATCCAATGCTCGGCTTTCAGCTCTCTCGCCTCTTTGTAAAGACCCTCCTTTTCCAAATCATTCCAAAGTCAGGTGCCGCCGCCGTGGCTGCCGCCTCCTCTGTCATATGGAAGTCGTTTGAATTAATTTCCGTTCTCGTGTAATATTTAGAAGAACGTTGGGATATTTCACTGTCGAGCCAACGCGATTTCATAATACGTTCGAAGGAGTGTTTTGGATAAATCAGCGTGACGGAACGGATAACAACGAGTGGAGGCGGGATCAAAGGAGGGCCATGAGAGGGAAGGCGATGCAGAATGCAAATGAGATCTGCCCACTTTGTAAATTGAGGGAATTCATCATTTCTTTGGGGATTTATTTCTTAATCGTGAGTAACTACGCAGACACTAAAGAACACAAAGGCATTCAACCCTCGTGCAGAAGGTTCACTTCTCTTCAGAATAAAAATATAGAACAATGCCCTGTTAACTGCTTCGGAAATTGAAAGAGCAGCAGCCATTTAAATTTTAAATGTAAGCAATTGAATAGAAGCTTGTCTCCATAAAAAGAGATGCATTTCATTGTCGATAATTTACACGCAAATGACTTGAAATACAATAGTTTGATTTGTTAGCAATTTTGGTGCATTCCTGTGAAATATTTTTCTATGAAAATTTTTACAATACATTGTCCCTTTTATTAGAACTCGTTCCAAAAACGACAACGAAGTAGAGTGGTTTATGAAGCAATTTCTAAATTGGCAATTAATGAATAAAGAGCACTTCTGCTTCAATAGAATTTAGATGTATACAATCCCCTTCGCCTCGATTCAACGAGTTTTCATTAGTCTTCGAGCCTCCATTAGTTCTTCGAATCGATGTTATCGCCAATCCTTATTCTAAACCAATACGATTTCCAGACGATTCAATTATCTTGGTCGCCTCTCGCATATTTCAGCTCGAAATCGAGTTAAGCGCACAGGGAATCTCTCCCGAACGATTATTCTCAAGAAATCAAGTTCTCTCTGGATTCACGTTCACCAAGTCCTCGCTTAAGAAAATAGTATTGAGTTAAATGGAATTTTATTTCAATATTCTCACGACTTCTTTCCCTACATAGTTTTTAATGTTTCCTGTTTTTAATTTGCATATTGTTTAACATTTAACTGCCAACTAAATGAAATAATATATTTTTGATTAAAGATGTAAAAGGTTCAGGCACAAACAGTCTGAACGCAAACCTAGGCTACATTACTGATAGTAGATTCCCTTAACCGAGGGATAAGACAAAATTGAAGTGAAACAGGAAAACGTAGTTGCTGAAGGCGAGAAAGCAACTTGAGTACTTATTTCAACTGGAATGAATAATAAAAATATGTTATCATTAAATGTACAGCTTCTGCGGGTCGAGTTTATGACTTCTTGGCTGCCCGAGAGACGGCGCGTCGTTGACTGAAATCCCGGCGTTTCGCCTGTCATGTCACAGGCTTCCCCAAGGCAGTGAAAATTTGATAATTTCTCTACATTAAGGAAATAAAATGTTTTGGTATACCACTCGCTCTTTTTGTTTGATTTTACCCTATTCATTTAAAGTTTTACAGTTTGAATGATTTAGTGTTGCAACTATTTGGTATGAACCATTTTGAAAATATGCCCAAATATCCAAAGTATAACACGCTGACACCCTGCGATTACATGGCACAAAAGGAAGACTAGAAAAGTGACAACAGAAAATCACTTTACGGAAAATAGAAAACAACACATTCTTTGTCAGTTCAGTACTTATTGTCCGATGCAAATGAAATGAAGGTTTACTAATTCGGAAATAACAAAATCACAATTCTCTGTAATCTCAGAGTAGAACATGTTTATGAATACGTACCAGGAATATTTTCTATTTACACGGATGTTTTAGTTAACTGTAGCAGAAAACCTTAAAAAGGCAATGCATCACAATCAGTATTTTTTGTAGATAGACATTAATGTCTAATGATTGCCTTTTCACACACATACTAGTATTTTCATTATAAGCACTCAATCTTCGAGCTTAAAACACTGGCTATCTTAACTTCCCCTGCTGTAACCTCACACCGGCACTGACCACTGCTTTCGATGGATTGGTTGTATCTCGCGCAACAAAATCACCAAAACAAACTACATGTATTATCCGCGCACGTTTTCTTGAGCCCTCATTTCGCTAGATGCGAGGGGAGTAGGGTTACTAGTCATTGACAGGACGAGTATATGAAATCTGTATTTCATTTTTCGATGCAAACTATTTTCTATTAGGCAAGAGCAAACACTTCTGGTTATTAGAGTTTGTCAGTAAAACGTGTTGCTATAATTTATTCTGAATTCAACTAATATTAGTAAAGGAGCGGGGTAGGTATGCCAGGGCTCAAGTAAACATGCGAATATAATAGTCGGTTTATAAAATGCCGAAAAGAACAAAGGACGACTGGTAAGCATTTATTCTATTAATTTTAAGATAACATTATTAAAATGTGATATTTACTTTAAGAGTCTCTTAATAAGTGCAAGTGGTAACTTTTAAGGGTCACTACTTTTCATTTAACGGAAAAATCAGGTTATTTGATTGAGTAAAAAGCTCAAACTTCTTTCTAAATAAAAACTTTAATATAAATATTTAGATTTAGTTTTAAATATTTAGATTAGTATATTTTAATCGTTAAGAAAATCGTTTTGAGTTGATGGCCAACGCAATGTACGTCCGTATTTAGTTTATATAGTTACGAAAGTTTGCTTATTTTTTGACGGATGAATAGGTTGTGGTTAAAGAACGACGTTTTAATTCATGTTGAGTATAAAAGCAAAGTATATAACGATAAAAAAGTATAGGAGTGGATGATTAACAACGATGAATCAGAAGTAAGAAGATACATTAATTTCATCAAGACTAGACAAATTATTGCTACATTTTCAATACATGGTGATATCATTGTGTAATGAACATTTGATTACCTATATATGGTCTGTTATTCTACCTAAATATGGTCGGTATACCTACCAAAATATGGTCTGTTATCCTTTTGGTTTTCCCTAAGCTATTTACCTCTTCCCCATTAGTTTTGTGTGGATATCCATTACTCGTCATCGCGGGCGCAAAAGTGATTTTTTTTTCTCCTCGGGAAGTTGAAACGGAAATACTACGTAGTGCAGATGAGCGTTGTTCTCTTAGTCTGGAAACGCTCCTTAGGTGTGCAGCTTACATTCTCTTTCAACCTTCTTTCTCATCTTGATGTGCTTCGGTTTTTCTTATTTAGTTTAATTTTTTTCCTTCTTCTATCCACTTCTTGTTTCTTTCCATTAGATCCATTTTTAGCTCAATTTTTCTTTCCTTCTTTTATCTTCTTGTTTCCTATCAAATACAAGATTTTACTAATTTTAATTTTAATTTTAATTTTGTACCAAACGGGTATTTGACATAATACTTGTTTATCTGGCAGTGTCTGTAGTTGTGTGAACATTAAAAAAAAAAAAGAAAATATGAATATTATGGGGTTTGAGTTCTTATTCATGCAATGTCATATGGAGTATTTCGGATAGGGTTGAAATTTCAAGCTTATTAATTAATAGCATAAAGATCAATTTAAGATAACGTTATAAGTACTACGAAAAAGTGGTCTATTACGCTGTCTTACAACTCTTTTAATTAGAAGAGAACGACCATAGAAAACCCGAATCTCTTCGCATGTCAAGAGCTGCAGGTGTCTCTCCTCCCCGGCCGTCCTCGCCTCTTCGTCATCGTCCCTCATCTCATCTCGTCTCGTCTCCGCGGCGCCGGCGCTGCGCTGCCGCGAGGACCTGCAGTTGGCGAGTGGCGACTGCGCGCTGGCGGGCGCCGCGCCGATGCAATTAATGCTGAACCGGTCCCCGTCACACAGGAACCGTTGCGCAGCCTCCGCGCGCGCCAGATGAAACCCCAAACGAGGGCGCGGTGCCGCCCTCTCAGGCGCTTCCTTTCGGGGAACATGCGCCTAAAAGGATATGGTCAGTTTTTCGCCCTAAATTCGTCGTTAGCCCGCGAAATAATGTTGCAAACTAGTTTTCGCGGCGATTTATCCAGAGGGAAGCATCCACAAAGGAAGTTTTCCGAAAACTAACTTGAATGGAGAAACGCAGGTGCATCACACGTTGTACTATCATATCTTTATTATATCGTAGAATCCACATGTATATCCCTTCCGTTGTTGTAATGGCAACCAGTGTTTGACAGCCACCTCAACTCTATGGCACTGTGAAACACGTAATGATGTCTACACAGTAATTTCTTGAGGTGTAAGAAAATATTTAAATCGCTAGGGACTGGACTATGGTGGATGGTAATTGTTTGTTAGTGATTCCGGGCGCCGGTTAGTCATTAGTCCCGTAATTGTATTGCATGTTCTTGCTCGGGAGGTGGCTTTAGTCTTCGTATGGTGAGATCCGAGGCCGACCAACCGTCGGGTAGCGGGGATTTCCCTAACCAGGTATCTCCCACCAGCAGGGCACCGCCCAAGCAACGACAAGCTCTATACTCCCGACCGATCTCCCGGGGTGTGAGGTAGTGGAGTGCGTGTGCGTAAAGGGTGAGGATAGGACATGTGGGGGTAGGAAAGAACGTGCGCTATCCGAGAGTCGTTTGATAGAGTACTGCTCCGGCAATTACCTGGTGTTGATTGGATAAACCCCGGAAAACTACCGATCAGAGCAGCCGCCCGCTACAATTCTCCCCCAGACAGTGACTGAATTCCACCTAGCTGACAAGATAGTGTCGAAAGTCCTGCCACCGTCGGAACTCGAACTTAGGACCTCCCGGTCAGAGGGGTTGCAGTGACATCAGTTGATGCCCTGAGCCATCTCTGCTCCCTACCGGTAGCGTAGGTGTTGTTAGGAATGGATTTGAAGGTGGTGATGCTAATTCTAAATGTTTAGCATTGGTTCCGTTAAAAGGCTCATTTCAGTGAGAAGGGAGGAGAATGTGAAACGAGAGGTGAAGGAAGGAGAAAAAGAAACAAAGGAGCAGGATATTATCCACTTTTCCTGGAAAGGGGAAAGTTTCAGCACTATCACGTGATGTTCGCTTGAAATGTAAGCATGAATGTTAAGAAATTGGCTGCAACGTTCTTTGTTTAAGCCTATAAAAGATCAGGAATTCCATTTTTTTGCCCTGAATATGTATTAATAGCTGAATTCTTCAGAAGAAATTCAGCAAGATGTAGCATTATTGTCTCTTGTAAAAGAGTTTGCCGGTGGATTGATAATTCAAAAGTAGTTAAACAAAAGCAGTTGAGAAAAATAGTAAGACGTCCACTCTCATCTACAACAGATCCCAATGTTGAGAAAGTCCGTGCCGTGATTATGTATAACGGAGTGTCCATTGTTGAAGTGGCACACTATAAACACTTGAGTTAGGTTCTTAGTCTGATATACCCGAGATGGATTATTGAAAGACATTCGTTTCTTGCGCGCATCCATATTCCGCCCAAGCTCTTCAAAATCGTATTTGGTGGCGTCAGAACATATTGGACAGAATTTTCTCCTTGTAATTAAGTAATTATCATATGTTTGGTTATTTTCAGATGATTTAAGAGGCCGAAGATTCGGCTCTGACCAACAGGTGAGTAAGCAGGGGATTCATGGCTGCTGCTCAATCAAAATAATTTTCTTGAGGAAATATGAAAGATGGTGTTAAGAAGAACTAACTGCAGTGCAAGTGATGGTTCTTACGTTGAAAAATAGCCGCACTGCATATTTTGTACTATTGTAATAAATTATGAACACTGAGTGCTGATTCGTATTGTTTTACACTCGTACATAGCCCACGCTTTTTGCGGACTTACAAATATGTCCGCTTTCACAGCAAACCAAATACCTTTATAATTGTCTATCAAAAACTATTGAAAGTATTCGTCGGAGAATTCATTATTTTATTTATTGGAAAATCTAATAAAAACATATAATCTTAAATTAAAATAATGTTGTTGATGTGAAGCAAGGTTGCAAACCAAGCATTATTATTAAATTTATCCAAGAATTATTCTTATGCGTGATTAGTGAGAAAATAATACCTGTGTTAACTGTGAGCTTTATTTACGAAATTAACAAATTAATTCTATACCATTATATCTGGAACTTGATTGTACACTTGTCATATTCCCGTTATGTCACATTATGAAATTTAGATATATAAAAGATATCAAACTGCGTGTATTATTGTACACAACGATGGTATTTTCTTCTTCCCGGCTTTAGACACCCGCGACACTTTAGTATTGTTAAACGAAGTATTCTTCATTTCAGATTATTCTAAATTTCCTAAATATATTCAAAATAACAATATTATCCAGCAACATTAACAACCCAAAATAAATAAATAAAACAAGAACAACAGAAAACACAGATAACTGACGATTCAAATATTTCAAGCGACACCAATTTTATATTTTCATCTCATCACAAAATGTGAGACAAGCAAAAAAACGTACGTTGAATTTTAATACGGTAATTTCAACCCCCTTCATAATTAACACTAGGACACAATTGGCATACGCAGGCTTCCGCGACAATAAGAGTGCATGCGTACCCGCACATACATAAAAACCCTCTCGTTTGTTTGGCGGCGTTGTGGCAGAAACAAGTTAGCAATTCCCTGCATATTTGAATCCTTTTTCGGGCGCGTTGTTTCCGAGTCGGCTCCTCGGCCCGAACGCGCGCGAGCGAAATTCGCTTCAAGGGACTCACTTCGCCCCGAGGGGGCCGCACGCGCTGTCCGCCCACGCGCCGACGCCCACCTCCCTTAAAAATGTATCGCGGGATGGTTGGCACACCTGATGTCCGCGTCCGGGACAAGCAGTTTGTCAGAACTGTCACGCAGGAAAAATTAATCGCCCCGGTGTGATACGGGCCGGCTAGCGCCGCATCGCGGGCTGCGAGATCGCTCCGGGGGTTGGCTCGGCTTGTAGCGGCTCTTTCTCTCGTACTGCCCACAAATGAGGCGTCCCCCCGCCCCCCGTTTATCAAGAGAGTTATTAATTATCTCACGGAGCTGCAATCATGCGATGAGGAGCGAGAATTTGGAAGTATTTTCCGGGATTGGCAAGTAAGAAATTCGCTAAGAAGAGGGACAGGATGAAACACTTTCCCTTACCTCCCAAAAATAAATGTTTCCAGAAAATCTTTTGAAAATGACAAGTTGTTCTGTGAGTTGTTTGAGATTTAAGTTTTCTTTCCTTAATTACGTCAAATATCTCTAAACGTTTCGTTATTCTAAACACGATACAGTTATATGTAAATTATCATGCTGTAATTTTTAAGTATTCACTGAAAAAATGAAGCGATTAGTTTAAAATTTTTGGCAGCGAGATTCGCTTGTATCTATCTAAAAATTCCATATTTACAGCTTCAATTTATCAAGATATCTATTAAGATCATTGTGTAAAAATGTTTACACAAAAAGTTTCGAATGTTTTTTTGATCTTTTTTTCGTTTTTGAAATTGACATAATTTATTTCAAAATAAAGTGAAAACAGAGAATATTTCAAAAACAGTGTTTATAGAATTGTTTAAACCTCTAATGTTGGAGAGAGGATACCGTTTGTTAAGGCGTCTTTAGTTTATCAACACGTAAGGTAAGTTCGCAAAAGAGAGTTGAACATTTTAATGAACAGATGAATAATTTCCTTAAATCTAAGGATTTCGATGAAAATTGAACTACTATCATATTCGAATTTTTGAACTGAATCTAATTATTTTCCTGTTATACTTTTTCCCGCATTGCCGAGAGAAATTAGGAATAAAAAAATGTTCGAATATACTTGTGCGGTAATATGTGTGAGAGACTTTTTATCGTGACCATTTTCTGTCAGTAATTCCACAAAATAAGGAGAAAATTCGGGGTATTAATGAAGCCAGTTGTTAGGTATTAAAAAGTGTGGTGAAAGTCTGTAAGAAAGACAATACTAATTTTCCCCTAAACGGAGTGTTTAGTGTTTCCTCGCTCGTCAACCACTTTAGTCATTAGCATCGTGAGTGTAGCACTTGTATCCGAGAGGGTCAGTGTTCGTTCCTCGCTGAAACTTGAGATTTGACTCCAGAACCAACCCCCAACACTAGGTTCCTCACTGGTCACGAGTCATGTGTGGCAGTGCATTTATTTGTCACGTGTAGGACGATTACATAGACGATATTCAGAAGATATTCAGTGCACATCTAAAGCGCCTTTTTCCACCGGTGAAAAGGAAGGTAGAAAATTCACAGCGCGTTCCGCGAGATCAAGAGCGAGGAGCGAATGCTACAGCTAATTCAGGGAAGAATTTGAAGGGGAATGTGACGAGGCATGGTAGTGGCATATGAAGAAGGACATTAGGGGGCATGTGAGTGGGATGTGAGGGGACAAGCGAGGGACCATGCGACAGGGCATATGAAGGCACACATGCGTGGGCATGTGAGAGGGAAAGCTAGGGGGCACACGAGGGAGCCCGTGAGGGGGCATGTGAGGGGGGCGGGCCGCCGCGGGCGAGCAGACGAGGGTGTGCGCTGTTTGTGCAAGGGTGCATGCGGGCGGGCGGGCGCGTGTTTTGCAAGACGTTTTTTGTGTGCGTTCGCTTCCCAAACCAACAGGCGGGGCGCCTGTGTACCGATTATGCGCTTTCAAAACGCGCCCGCCGCCCCGCGCCCCCACGTAAGACGCGGAAGGATCGCCGGGCGATGGGGGGGGAGGGGGGCGCAGGCGCGCTGGGCCTAATCCGCGCGGCGTTTTAGTGCCGCCCCCGACCGCATCAATCATGGCGCATGCGCCGCGCGGCAATGAACTGGGTACTAACTCGCATACATCAGGTTGCTCTCAGCACCACGTGATGGCTTAAGCAAACGGGGGGGGGGGGAGTGGCGTGCTGAAAGGGTTGGGGTGCTTTTGCAGAATCTGAGTGTCAATGTGCGGGGGTTAGTCAACGGGATCGGTACATTTCTCATATTGCATAATGATGTTTTTGAAAAAGTGCGAAACATGCGTTAATCACCCGCATGCTTAAGTCTCCCTTTCTTACACAATTTGTAAAAATCTCTCAAAAAGCAATATATATTTCCTACAAACAACACTATTTTAAAATGAAAAATATCCAAATAGTAATAAGATGAATCATTTTTCATTGTGTATTAGTAGTATTTGAAAACAAATGCATGAATTCTCATGAAAATAAGAGAACGTGTAATGTCTATTGCAGATGTTAGTGGGATGATTGAAATTATTGCACTCTTCATTTACACAATTATTTTTTTATTCATACATTATAGTCTCATCAAGTTTACTGGTTTTTTCACAAAGTAGGTTTCTATTTTTTCAGTTCGAATATTTCTGAAATCATGATTATGTTGACACTACATTATGTACACCCCTAGACATGTACGAAACATAATATTAATACATATAAAATACATTGCAAATTCTCGAATATACGAATATATTCCAAAAGTATGAGTTAATTTAAATTTTCGATGAGTGTCTTCATCTGTACCTGATAAGGATTGCCTCATCCTTTGTCGTGGATCGAATGACATCAAAGAATTTACATAAAGAATAAATTAATGAGTATTCGATTTATCATATTTATTCAGGGAAACTGGTTTAAATCGGATTTTAACTACGGACCATTGGTTCGGTTTCACTTCCTCTTCCAATATTATAGAATGTAGGGAAAATATGGAATTTTGTCCCCGAACATCGGGATATCGGTACGTATGTGAGTGTGTATGTATACATGAGTATGTATGTATGTATGCACGTATGTATGTATGTATGTATGGAAAGTACATGTCACAACCAACTGTCGCATATTAGGCACTTTTAAGTTGAAACTATGTAAATACGTCAGTAGTAAGATCTAGTTTCGCGTTCGGAAGGCCATTAAGATGATCTATTTTAGGGACGTACTTGACATTAAACTCACGTAACATTTTTAGTTTTCCAAAAATCACTGTAATTTTTTTCTTTATTTTTTTATGCAATACAAGAAAGTACATTTATAAAAATTTAAAATGTCAAATTTCTTTAAAATCTATAAAATTTTGAAAATTCTAAATTTCGAATTTATTTTCTATCCTATTCTACATCTCCAATACTAAAGTCATACATTTCTTCTTCAATGCAATTTGTCCCTCAACTTTAGACCTATAAATTATTTCTTGCACTTGAAAAATATGATTATTGGGTTTTAACTAAAGACACCAAGTGGAGGAAAAGCTTGAGTATACCGCACATTTCCTCTACTTTTAATTAGTCATTTTAGGAAAATAGAAGATGTCGGTTTTAATTAGTTAATGCCTTATTTTACGGCGCGAGACACAAGCCATTAGGCTCACGTTTCCGTTCGACTACGCAATGTTTGCTACGCTCCTTTCGTGATCTTGAGGAGAAAGAACGAAAGGCGATTTTGAATTTAACCCAGAAGCTTGTTGTAGGCTTGAGGATCTTTTACATGCAGTAAATCTAAATCACGGGACAGCCGACATTACTTCCCTTCAGAAGTAAAACGTACGACGGATTTTTTTCGCCCTTAAGCATCCACGTCTTTGACCGGGTTTGAATCTGCAAACTTGGGCACAACAGACTGATAAGTCAACCGTCGTACCACGGAAGTCGGTTTTAAAACCTGAAAGACACTTTGTAAAACCTTACATAAGACAAAGATGTTGAAATAACTATCCGGAATAACAGTGTAAGCCAAAAAATAATTCTGATTAGAACAAATTCTGATTTTTTATACGCAGATTCGAATTCAGGCACAATTCACACGCAACCGCATGTATAGTTATTCATTTCGGGGCAATAAATAAACGTTGTTCGCACGAAAAGCACGCCACCCTTCGCATTCCAGCGAAAGGAACGCGCGACTCCTCCAACGTTCATTTTCGGAATGCGAGGTCCGCGAATTTCCATTTGCAAGAGCACTCTCCGGCGGAGTGCTTTGTCGGATCAATTGTTTAACGCGAAAAGCCTTTAAATCCTGTGTACCAAATCTGCGCCGTCCGTGCACACAGGCCTGAGCAAATGTACAACGCGAAGGGTTTGCGAACAGGGGCTCAATATTAGAATATCAAACATCCATAACTTTATTAGCAAGGCAAATATTAATTAAGCTGATACGACGAGCGCGCCCGACCTGCCGCTAGAGTGGGTGTGCGCTCTGGAATGTCTCGTGGGCGAAAGAGCGCGGGGAAGTTGAGCGAAACTTCCGACGAAAGAGTTTTCGGTCTCTGTGAGATGGCGGGCGTACCTTTTGAATTGCTGCACTTGTGCTAGAGAAAAAAATGTTTTTTTAAAATTTTATTTGACAAACTTCATCACATAAATTCCCAGAAAATATGAAAGTTATGAAGTAGTTGGAATGATAAATATGAGACCTTAAATTGCAGGACGGGTTCGATGCTCTCCTTGGCATATCGGGGACCGTTCTCGGAAATGCGCTTTGTTTGACAGAAGTTAAAAGACTCTTAGTAAGTAATAAAAGTCGGAGCAAATTTTTGAAAATTTACTTAATGTAAAAGGATTTCCTTAGTACGAATGCATCACGTCAATTGAAAATTAAAGTAGAAAAGTGTATCACATTGCCGCTGTAAACCAAATCGCACCACAATTTGATTGCTGTATTGCATAAAGAGATCTCATTTTACTGATAAATATGCCTTCAATTTTCGCCACTTAAATTGTTAATTAAAGTAAAATACGACGTTTTTAAAACGTTCTAAAAACCGTGTAAGTTACATAACACACTTTTAAAGCTAATTCAACTACAATATGTTTATTATAACAAATATTTGAAGTTCACGATCACGATAAAACAAGTTTACTCTCGTAAACTGTAGTAACACGTTACTCTAGTAACACGTTACTACGTAAAAATATTTGTTTTTTACCGGCTTTGCACAATATTAGTTAATAAATGTTAAATAAATATTAAAATTATACGAACTCGAATGAACGTCGGGGTTAATCATTGGTTTATACTGTACCTAATAGTAATCGTTCACTTTTTTAAAATTACATTAATCTAAGCAACAAGCATTAAAAATATATAGAGGGCAATGGAATAAACGTAATATAAGGAATGTACGGTACGAAATCGTATCTGTGAACATTTATTTTGCCGATTGGTGCTGGTGGGATACCTTCTGACCAAATCCTGCACACGAGTACGGCCTTAGCTTTAGTTAAATGCCAGTTCAGTGTAGAGTGGCAAGAAAAAACTACACACTCCCTCTCTAAAGATGGGGCCGACCGATCGCAATCCTTCTCCGTCCACAACTTGAGCATGAAAATCATACGGCGCATTCGAATCTCAATCCCGCTCGCTCGGACTAACAACGCGTAAACGCCCGGCTCCATTCGTCTTTCGGGCGATCTGACGAACGCACTCGCTCTTGTGTCAAAGGCGCGGTTTGCATGCGCTCAGCTCAGCAGAGGCCTCGCTAAGAACAGATCACTTCGCACTGCCTTCAACGTGTCAACCGTCTGCTCTTCTGAGCGGCGGCGCCGGCCCGCCTCCGTCGCCACCCAGGCCCTCCACGTGGCCAGGCGTTTTGCAGTCCGCCTGATTATGATGGATAGTCAAATAATGACACCACTCTTAAGCGGGGCTGGCCGTCGACTGCACACAAATTACTGATAGTATCTGCTCAACGAAATTTATTCAAAGTACTTGACCTCAAAGTTATTTTCTTCAGGCTCTGAGTGAAGGTGTAACACAGCGTAGGGTAACAGTGCTACAATTTACTGCAATAGTTGTGATAATATAATTTTTTTTACTGAAAAATACTAGTAATCCATATTACAACTCGCTATGTTTCGATATTTCTCAATAATCATATGAATCACTGATTATTAAAAAATAGTTATATGTGTGCATTCTACAATCTTAAAGAAATATACTGAAATTGTGCTTCATGCAAACTAAAATGCTAGCTAGTTTGTCTAGAATCTCAGAAAAAAGTTTACATTGATGCAAAGGAAAAGTTTTTTACATAATTCCAAATTTGCAACACGACTACAACATAAATGCGCTCCATTAGATACTCAAAAACGTAACTATATGTATTAATTTAACTTATAAATCCAGTAATTTAAACTCCATTTTGAATTTCGCAGTGATATTACCAAACAATTCCGCTGTTGCGATTTACGAAACTCTAACCCCCTATGGAACCGGTTTTGTAATTTATATCATTATATATTATTTAATCCATTTTCTTTATTCCTTATTTGGATTTTGCGAATGGATCAATGAAAAAAGTCGTATTGGAAAATTTACTTTTAATTGTATTATTAGGAAAATTATATTTTATCTTTGACCTTGAAGTGGTAACATCTTTGAAAAACAGTGGGGAAATAAACTGCAGACTGGTAATCCTTATGATGCGTTCAATAATTAGTTCAAATTTGTCTGTCTTAAGTTTGTTAACGAGCACTTTTCATTTTAACTAAAGTAGAAAACGTTGTTACAAAAGTAAACTTATTTTCCTATCAGTCTGTTTCTCACGTCAAAGTGAAAAACAATTATAATGGAAACAACGATTAGAGTTCTGCGCATGTGTAATGGATTCAAGCGTAGATCCAGAAACTAATGTGATTTCTGCAGTCTCACAATTAGGGATGTTGCATGACCAAAAAATTATATTAGTGAAAGTAATAACAATTATAACCACAAACGTTTTTATTAGTACCGAAATTCATTCGTTAAAGCGTACTTTACATCACACGTTGTACGTTCTCTTAGTAAATGTTTGTATTCTCTTCATAGGCGACTTAAAAATCTGGTATTTTCAGTCACATGCCCAGCAAGTAGGCAATGCCACTTAGAGAAGAGTGCGCGACATGGCGTGCTTTCACCGCCCCTGAGCGCAGACGTCCGAGATGCCTGTGAGAAGCCGCGTCTCCACCCTGTTTCCCCAATGGCTACGTCAGAGCCTTCCCCCGCTCCTCCCCGCCCCACCTCGCTCCGCCCTTCCCCGCACCGATGCGTCTCGCCTCGCCTCGCCCCGTCTCGCC
>BOPP01000094.1:3714352-3727883 GCA_017312745.1 Gryllus bimaculatus
CCCGACCCGACCCGACCCCTCGACCCATACCATGCGGCGCGACGTCCTCTGACCCCCAACCCCAAGATGCGCCGTCCGACAGGCTAATGAATATTTTCCACGCTTAACAGCACACCTCTTTCCGCCGTCTTCCGCAGTCCTCACCCCCGCCCTCGCCCGCGCCCTCGCCCCGGTTTCCTCCACAATCGAGCCCGCTCGGACCGTTTATAGACCCCGCTCGCTTTAACGGCAATCCTCGCCGCCGTTTACGTTCCTATTTGTCCCTTCGCGCTGCCTTCGGACGGTTCAACAAATTGACGAAATTATTGTCCGGGATGACGGGCAGGGTGAGGAGGACTTTTACGTCTCTTAAATGGGGCTCGGGCTAAGGGTGGCAATTGAATCTCTAGCCCGGGAACTACTGAATTAATTGGGGACGAATTTATGAGAGTTGGGCAGAGGAAAGCAGTAAACAGCGCCTGCTTAAGGCGAGGGAGCGCTGGTCGAAGAGTGTTGGGGCAGCGCGACGGGTCGGGGCGTGGGTGCGAGGAACGCGCCGGGCTCGCTTCAACAGTTCGTTGGGAGTTCCCTTGCGGCTTGCAGCAGGTGGTTGGGTGCGTCGGAATATCTCCGTAGAGGGGCTGTGCTTTCCGGGTCGCGCGAAATAAATGTTGGGGATAAAGATTTCAAGCATCGGTACTTACAAGGTTTCAGGCGAACGCGAGAGGATAAAAAAGAAACGACCTGGTATAGCTTAATACAAATGGCAATTACACGATTCTTTTCACACCTTTTTAAACATTTCTTCTCACGGAGGTGACTAGGTGAATACAGTTTTCTCATTGGTTCATGAATAAGTAAAAAAAAACAACAAAAAACAACAACAACAAGGAAGTTAAGAAATCAAATTAAACACATTTCACATCTACTCTTGAAGCTCTTATATTATATTTAATCGTGTTTTCAAACCACTGAGTACTATCGTTGACTTCATTTTGGAGGGTTCGAAATCTTGTAGAATGAATTTTTATCAAAATAATATTGCATGCAAAATGTAATTACCAAAATAAAAATAAGTATAAAAATACGCGAATAAAAAAAGGAAAATAAATATCAGAAGTAGAGATTAACGGAAACAAGCAAATAAGTGTTGAAATTCTGTTAAAAATCCATGAAACAAGAAAATTAATTATTATTATTATTATTAATATAAAAAGGAATACACAAGCAATTATTAAAATGTTTACAAATGTGAAGCGTAATCACCCGTGAACCAAAAGAAATGCAAAGCAGTTTCCTTCAAATTTTTCATATCAATACATTCACGTAACAGTTTTACTTAAAATAAAATATTTTACATTCGCGAAGGAATGTGGGCCCCTTTCCACCATTCGGATAACAAGTGAACGTCCTAGAAGACGCTACGCAAAATGTTCTTCGTAACGCCCACGCCAAGCCATTTACGTCAGCTGCCACAGAAGAGAGCGCCCCTCGAGATGGCCCGAACTGTATCAATTCAGATGAAAATCTAATGACGCTCGTAACTGGTCGGTCGGCGCGCAGGGGGAGGGGGAGCGGGTTGGGGAGGGGGGGCGGAGAGCGGGGCACCGCGAAATCACAGGCGCCGCCGCAGCGGGCACCTAACGGCGACCATCTTGGCCACGTGTGCGCCGCACGGGCGATAATCGGCGCCCGCTTTCAATTGCTTTCTGATATTTAGAGTTAAGTATCAATTTGTGGCCCCCGCGGCCGCTGGGGCCGTGGGGAGAGGACGACTGTGGAGGGGCAGATCGCCGGGCCCCACGCCGCGTCGCAGCCTCCGCCCGGGGCTCCAGGTACAGACAGGGGCGATGCTCGGGTGGATGAGAAACTCCTTTCGTTTTTTATTAGTATTTTTATTCCACATTTTTTAGTACGATTTGTAACAGCGATCGGCGTACTTGATGTAGACGGTTTATTATGTAAACGTTCCAATGGAGGGTAGCGTTACAGGTAACGTTAACGTTACAAACACAGATAACGCCATACTGAAAATAATTCATCTACAAACCAAACAGGAATTCCAAAGATCGGCGAGTTTCTGTTTTCGTAGTTTGTTCTTCTAAATATTCTCGTTTGCTTTTTAACTGCGTATCATTGGTAGGAACAGAGACAGTTTTTGATTCACGTCATTTCATACAGAAACCATGATTTCCTCGTTAACATTGTATTCACAACGAAGGAAATACGATGTCAATTTTTTCATTCAGTTAGGCGTACTATTCGGTTATTTTAAATAGTTTTTATATTTAAGAAGTGTCGGGTTTCCCATGAAATGTAGAAGGAAGATTATTCACCATATGAAGAAATACAGAAGACCAACATGCGAAAACAAATATCTTGAAAGAAAAATAAACTAAGATTACACAACAAATACCTGTAAAGAAAAAACGCAAATAAAATAAAAGTGTCTGCCATAATTTTATTTAGTTATTGCATCAAACTTCCTTTCGCGTTTAAGAGCAATATGACACAAATTACACAAAAACAAGAATTTACAAAACATAAAATCAGTTTATCTGAACAAGGGATGCCAAGTGTACGAACACAAGAGGTTTTCAAAATATTTATTTAAAATAAAATTGAATAATTATGTAGTATTAAAACGCATACAAAAAGTAAATTTCACTAAACGCTGCAGATAATTAGTATTTTCAGGCTTCGAAGCTCACTGCCGTTGCGCTTTTACGTTTTGTTCTTAGAACTCCCGGCTCTCGCCCAGGAGGCAACAGGGCACCACCCAAAAACTCGCTCTACATCGGCAAACGAAATTTATCTGTCATGAATAATGTTAATTCATTCTCAAGTAGCAATTATATGAAATATATAAACGATTTCTGTGAAACTGTTTATTCGATATTCTAAGTACCTGGATGATTAATATCACTACACAGCACATCGAGAACATTCAAAATGATTAAAGGCGGCTCCTGATTAAAACCCTCATTTCTGTCGAACATTCAATTCACATTCGACAAAGAAAGTTCGAAAACAAATGTCTTCAGTGGCTGTAGCAATTCTCATCATATCTCATCAGCATGTTATTTGTCAAGGCGTCGAAACAATGACAACAAATATTACAAAACAGAAATGCAAACTTTATACTTCGTGATTTTGAATTGCCAAAACAAAACAAATTCAAAATGAGAAATTTGTTTCGGAAAACATAGTGCAGAAAAAAAATTAAACACGTGTGTTAAGATTTTTGTGAACCAATGATAACATCTTTCTTTAAATTTTTATTTCTACCTGTTCAATTTTTATAATATTTTACGGTTTTGAAAAAAATATATCAGTCTTCGGCAACATGCCAGCGATTTACGTAATAAGT
This sequence comes from Gryllus bimaculatus, assembly GCA_017312745.1. Lineage (NCBI taxonomy): Eukaryota > Metazoa > Arthropoda > Insecta > Orthoptera > Gryllidae > Gryllus > Gryllus bimaculatus. Next base: position 3,717,702 of record BOPP01000094.1, read on the forward strand.
ATATCATTTTTTTACCTTTAGTTGAATAATTATGATTTTTAATATATTAATTTTTTAAATTAAATAATGTGTTGAAAATAAGATTTGGAAATATATATTTGGAACATGTGGCTGATACTTACTAAGGGGGTGGAAATATCTTTCGAAAAACATGATTTAATGCATGAAGAATTGTAATTTAAATTTAGTTCGAAGTATTGAAAAGCGGGAAAAGAAGGTAAAGATTAAAAAAAGGATCGGCTTGAAGATTGATAGAGTTTTTATTTTTAGTTTTAAGTCTAGGGACGTGTACTTCTCTAGTATAGTATGATTTTTTAGTCCACGACTATCATTTGTTATTTTAACATGAGAAAAATATCGTAAATAGATATTTTACGGCAAGATGTAAATAAATAATAAAAATTATGAAATATCTCATTAAATTCACAATTGCTTAAATTCAATATCGCTAATAGAAAAATCTTTAAGAATAGTTAAATGTAAATAAGATCTATGTTAATTAAATATCCATCAAATAATCCAGGAATATGAGGTTTTTAGCAAATGTTAATTTCTTTTCTCCCTTTCATATCAAGCTTAAAACTTAAAAGTTATCTATTGTACTATTATATTGCTATCATATATTAATGTAACAAGACTTGTTCAAATTTCTTTAATTTTTACTTTCCCGCATACGTACGTATATACGAAGTATTATGCGTAGGGTAGAAAAATTTATGTAATGCTGCGGAAAATCGAATCGAGATTTCCACGGAAATACACGTTTCGGGGTATCCTAATACCGAAAAAGTGGTTATTTTTAAAACGTCCGTTTGTCCGTCTGTGAATATTAAGAGTGTCTAAACCATGCATCGATTTTTCTAAATTGAAGAAACCCCTGATCATCTGGCTCGAGTGGAAGCTTTGGACTCTTTAAGAGCATTCTTTAAAATTTGGGGGTACTTTCGAACATTTTCAAAACTTTCTCAAAAAGGGCTCCAAATTATTTCCTTAAATTTCTTGTAAAAATAGATAAAAAATACACATAAAAGTGACATAGGTGTGATTTTCACGGTTAACTCTAAATTTTGGAAAATTTAAAAAGTCAGCATTTTTACGGTGTCTTGAAAGCATTTTTACGGATGAAAGTCAAAATTCTGAAGCCTTTTCGGGAACTGTACCAATAATTAAGCTGATACTCTGAACTCATATTTAGTTAATAAATTCAATCCTAACTCGTGTACTGCTCGTTTGAAGTCGTTGCTTACTTTTAACAAATGCCAGCAGAGAGATCTAAGTGGCTGCCCGCCAGAATCCTGCATTCCACCTACAATGTAACAGTTCAATGTAAACATTTAACTTGTATAGGATAGCATTATCCGTTGAAAATGTATTGTACGAAAGTCGACGTAATGGGTATTAATACTTTCTTATAAAGTTTACAATACTCGCTCGTGGTATCGTAAAACAACTTCATAATCTTGTAATAATATCCAGTCATTACATCGTCCATTCATAATATTCTCTTGAAACTAATTGTATGTAATATGAAATGAATCTACGATTATTTATTATTTTCTCGCAATAAATAAAAATAATTTAAATGGGTTTACCGTTCTTTTATGAGATAGATTCAATTATGATGCAGTAAAGCTCCATACGAGCACATAAATAACCGATATTTAAAATATTTACATACATATATATATTATATTTATATACATATATATTATATTAAAATATGTTCTTTACATGCGCACTGACTTCAAACATTTCTAATTTTTACTCACATGTCAAATTTTTCAATATAATATAAAAATAATTACTTTTAAACGAGAACGAAATACTCAATTGTGTTTTCCTCCCTCGTCCGTCTGTCTGCAGGTGAGCCATAGTACGTGGGTTGTGTATTACATCGCAGCCTTCCTAAATATCTGGGAATGGCAAGCAACACTGTGTGCAAACGCCGTGTGTTATTGAGGAAGTCGATCCCACGCACAGACATCGCACATCCACGTACAAGCATCGAAATAGGGCCGAAGAATTCCATGGGTAAATTCCATGGGAATTCAATGTAAAGGTACTGGAGCGAGATAGGTATACGCGATGTTCGGGTGCGCAAAAGGTTTCTTCACTGCACTTCTCACCGAGTAGTGGTAGATACCGTGAAAGGTTCGTAGTTAATTTTAAAATGTATATGACCTTATCGAGATTACTCGTTATTTTGAATACCTAATTACCAGGAGGAGTGGCACCTACGCAAGCGACGGCTGTGGAACTGGAAATACTTATCATTCGACCCGGTGGACCATTTGTCGCAATACGGACACCGTTTCGTGAATGTTGCTCCTGCCCCTAATCAGTCAGCGTAATCTCAGCTCGGCATCTCCGGCAGAACATTGCAATAGTAGTTTCAGAATGCAAATTCATTTGGAGACGGAGAAAGGTAGTTGAGATTTCTAGTTTATGAGGGGATTCTGCTAAATAGAACTCGGAGAGAAATCATTTACTTGCGTTGTTGCGCGTTCGATTAATTTTCAATGTTGCACGTCGATGAAAAGTGAATATGTTGCTTCGTGCCACCAGTCAATATATTTTTAGAATCTGTTATTCGCTAGGAAACTAGTTCTGAAATTTCCATTGAAATATCTTTCTCGTTTTTAACGACTATTTCTGTGTATCATTTCATTCTCTTTAATGTAATTCACACCCTTATGCGACTATAGTTTATTTTAAACTGTATGTCTGTGTCATTAATTAGAATGCAGACAACCCAAAATTTCTGAAAATATTATCCAATTGCTTTTCAATTTGCCGTATAAATATAATTGTTTATTTTCACTTGGGTTTTACGCTTGAGTTCTAGAAGAAAATCTGTTGATTAACCGAAACTAAAATGGTTCCGCTTTTTAAGACGTTACTTTCAATTAACTTTGTAGAATACTATTTACGTGGAGAAGTTGACGACAGAGTACAAGAGTATTTTAATGCTGCGGCAAAAACAATTCGATTTTTCGACAGAAAAAAATCATATTGTGGGGCCCTGGTATAAAAAGAGTGAATACATTTTGTTCCTGTATGTATTAAATACTTTCTCTAATTTGTTATGTAGTGAGAATTCAAGTTTCCTGGGTACTTAAACAGAAAATGTGGTTGTTGGTCCATCCGCTCGTTTGTCCGTCCGTCTCTCCATCTGTCTCTGGTCAACACTGGCGCCTAAGCTGTTCCGATGATTTTATCCTAAAATGTGTATTCCCCAATCTATCTGGTCGAACTTGAACTTGATATGGATATTTTTAATTTGGAGGGTATTATGCAATAAATTTAATAAAACTTTCTACATTTTCTCAAAAATTGCTCCAAAATGTTTCAACAGTTTTTTGTGGATAATGCACAGGACCTTTAAAATGGCGCAGGTTTCTTTTCAGTTCAATTTAAAATATTCGAATTTTTGAAAAGACGAATGCAGAGTACTTTTTTGGTTAACTTCCTATAGATACAACATTGTAAATAGATTTTTTCATAATAAATTATGTTTTCAAAGACATTTATTTAAGGTCAGGTTCAATTTTTTCGACAACATTTTGCTAGTTTTTGCGTAATTTTGCATCAAAAAAGGAAACTTTTAAACACTTCAAAGACGACTTAATTTTTTTTTTCATCTAATCGTTCAACAAATGAAAAGACATTAAAAGACGCTCAACAAATGACTCAGGATTTGTATTGTTTAAACTCTCTGTATCGTCGACAATGACAAAATTTATAAATAATGCCAGAAAATATTTCATGTAGCAGAACAACTAGTTTACATTAAATAATTATATAAGTAATCATTGCCGACTATATTGTTTATTTCAATATCAACTTTCGATGGCTTAGCAATCATTATCCGTTTTCCACTGTATGGAAGCAGAAAGACTAGACGAGATAGTCTTTTTGTCTAGACAAGGTAAGTTTCCATACAGCGGAAAACTGGTGATGATGGCTAAGCCATCAAAAACTGCTATTATCCATCGAAAGTTGCGAAGGCGTCACTTACTGATACTGAATTATACAACTATTAATGAAGTACTGACGTATTATGAATTTTAATAACAGGTCCACACATTATTTGATGTTGGCAGTGTTTTTGTTACCTCTCTCACAATAAACGAAATAAATTTTTCGTTCACTCATAAATAACAAAAAGTAGTGTGAATTCAGTGAGTGTCGTCAATGACCAGGACATAAATATGAACATTGTCAACAGTATAATTACATAGTTGAATAAAAACACCAGAGAGAGAGAGAGAGAGTTCGGAAGTGAATGTCGTTACGTCCATCAAATACCATAAGTCCTTCCGGGGCGTCATTGTAGCGATAACAAAGAATAGCTTCTATTATATCAATGGCACACGTTCGTCATAATGTTATGAAACAAGGAAGCATAGAGATGCGCAGCCCTTATCAATCAAACAGCATCATTCGGTGAGCAGCCTCCACCACAGTTATTTGACAAGGAGGAAAATCGAAGCTCCATCGCGTGTAAGGACCTCTGAAACCGACAAGCGATAACTTTACTTGACATGCTAGAGCAACAAAAGACTGATGTGGGTCGGCCTCGTTGTGCAGTTTTGTCCTCTGTGAAACGTTCTCTCTGTTGTGAGTCAAGAATGTCGTACGTAGCGTGTGGTGTAGTCATTTGTCTCATCCTCGGCTGCGGATTATGTGCGATTGCAGTGAATCCGGCTCTTCTTCCCAAGTACGACGACCGTAAGTTCGTTTTCATTTTTTTCAAAATATAACCTTATCACACATTAACTTATACTTTTTAAAAAAGTATAACTCTAATAAAATTCATTAACGTTCATTCACGTCGGGATGGAAAGAATAATCCTCAGGTACCATGTAAGTGATTATGAAAGAACAATCCTACGTAAATGTTCATAACTTGAAATCTTGTATGGGCAAGTCTGATGACTCACGTATTATACATCTTTCTCAGACCCAATAGTGATTCCACTCTGAAAACTTAATGGGAGTAAGGATAAATTGACAAATAATAATAAAAATAATAAAAAAAATAGTAAGTTAGGTCTGAGCAGGAGAAAACTAATAGCTTCATTTTTTAAATTAATTCGTAAAAGTTGGAGTTAGAGAGGAATTCCGGATCGCATTTTTGCCTCAAGAACTCTTTTCTACGGTGTCCAGTGCTTCTTCTGTGCTTCCTTAAGTTGCATATTAGGACATTTTACTATATATTTATAGGTGCAAATTATTTTTCAAATTAGGATAAATGTTATCATTAGGGTATGTCTTCTAATTCTATTTCTCAAATGTTGCATGTAGTACGTTGGAGTATTGTTCTATTTCTAAAGATGGACTTCATTTTCTTAAGGCTGTACACACCAACTGAAGGGATCGGGGGAGCATAGGTTTAACCCGTATATGTAGAATATTTGTCAACCAGAGGAAAAAGAGTTTTATTACAATGAGGCGCATCGTTTTTTATACATAAACTTTGGGCTACTTTCTACACACAATACTGTAGTTATATGAACACATCTGTTCAGTATTTCGATCATAATGTTTGTTTTTGGGAGTAGTTCTAAAACTTGGTTTAGATTTAAGAAAAGAGGGTTAGGTGTATCTTCACCGACCCCTTCAATTGAAGCTACGGGTCATACATTCGGGCCCTTACAGTACAGATTAAGTATTTCAATAGCTAGAAAATGGGTAGCTCTGATAAGGGATGGTTAAGAGAGGGCCGCACGCGGTCTGTGGTCCGTTGATTTAGTCACTTCTCCGGCAATCACCTAGAAAAGTTATCGGAGAAAACTACCAAAACGACCGATTATAGTAGCCAATTCTCAATAGCAACAATTGCGTAGCGTCGTTCGTACCAGCTACTTTGATAGTGTCGAAAATGCGAAGATCAATCGTCAGACATCAAAGCTGCAACCAATTAAAGTCAATTGCGTGAAGTTGCAGTAGTGGGCTTATTAACCATATATGTTAAACCACTCGATTTTAGCCGGAAATACTGGCAATGTATCTATGGGATGAAGGCATGAAACATCTTCAAATATTTGTAAGAGGCGATGTAAAAACTGGGTTTTCTTGCGTTCTCTGGGTATTCATTTCCGAGTAAACGAGTGACACTCATTTCAACAATAGTTTCAATGTTAAACAGTGAACGAACTAAAACTTGTCAGCTGCACTATGCGACGTATGGTAGATACAATATAAGTAAACACACATCTGAGAGTATAATTCAATGAACACTAAATTCGTTGCTGTACGTTGCGCTGAATTCGCTGGCGTCATTGAAAGAGAAGAGTTCTCTAAGACGTTAAATAAATATTACCCATTTTGTATATTTTTTCAAACTGAATGCGGCTAAGTGAAGCTTAAATTTCATGTGAAAGCTTGATACTAAACGACTTTCACAGAGTTGTATAAGCCAGTGCAAAGCATATTTCATTCATTTGCATAAGCCAGTCGCAAGCATCGATAGCAGACGAAAACGACGAGGAAATGTACTGACGTTGCATTTCGGAGTACTGGGGTTAAATGCGTACGTTAAAAAAAAGTCAGAGAAAAACGTACCTTGGGCCTCGTCGTCCAACTGCCCGTCCCATCCCGTCCCGTCTCGACCCGCCAGACTCGACCGCACGTCCGGCCTCGATTACCGTTCCCGTCCCGCTCGCCCCGTCCGTCCCACCTCGCTCCGTTCCGCCTTCGGACCGTCCCGTCTTGCATCGTTCCCGTCCCGTCCCGTCCGCCCGTCCGTCCCGCCCTCGCCCTCCCGCCTCGACCCGTCCGCTCGACCCGTCCCGCCTCGACCCGGTCCGCCCGCCTCGACCCCGTCCCGTCCCGCCTCGACCCGTGCCCGGTCCCGTCCCGCTCGAACCTCCCGTCCCCGTCCCCGGCGTGGACGCGTCAGCCGACCGGACTCTCAGACCGTCGTCCCGCCTCGACCCGTCCCGTCCCGCCTCGGCACCCGTCCGTCCGCCTCGACCCGTCCCGATCCCGCCCTCGCCCCGTCCGTCCGCCTCGCCCGTCCCCCGTCCCGCCTCGTCTCGTCCCGCGCTCGGTCCCCGTCCCCGCCTCCGGTCATCCCTTCCGTCCCGCCTTCGTCCCGTCCCGTCCCGCCTCGTCCCGCCCCGCCTCGTCCCGTCCCGCCTCGTCCCGTCCCGCCTCGTCCGTCCCGCCTCGTCCCGTCCCGCCTCGTCCCGTCGCATCGCTTCGCGCCCGCCGGTCGGACGTGCCGCGCGCGCCTGAAGAGGGCGCGGCCGCCTGCCGGCGTAGAGGCCGCTCACCTGATGATCAAATATGGAGAGCGAGCGGCGCAACTTTCCACATGAATATCACTCGGACTCCAGGCTCACAAACGAACCAAAAAGACAGCGCGGCGGCGGCCACAGAGGCACGGGCGGAGGCAGCTTTGTTAAGTGCACAGAGCTTATGAACGAAGCTCACGTGGAGGGACGGTGGGTTTTAAACTCTGATATTCAATGGTTGAAGGAAGCTATGCGCACATGCACACCTTCAAAACAATAATATTATCTTCCTAATATTAGCAAATAGAAGGCTGATTGTTGATATCCATTTACGATAATGAAAATTGTTTCTTTAACCATGAGAAATAATTGATAGACACTATAAAAATCGAGGAATTTGTTCTTATTCTCTATTGTGATGCGCACTGAAATGAATAATATTCTATTGTCTACATAATAATAAATGCAATTGTGCTACTAATACAAATAGTAATTATATTTGCTTTTGAGTAATATGCGGACGATGTTAGTGAAACGCCCAGTATGCCATTCGAATCAAACACTCGTCCCCTCTTACTTGCCCTTTCATGTGGGTTTATATTTCATTCCGAATGGACCACCTGCACCCCATCCATCTTACAAAAGCTATCTACATACACTATTTCAAAGCTCCGGCTCATGCGTGAACCGCGATGAAGTAACTAAGAGATTAACTCGGGAACTTGCACCAAGAAGGCAAGTAGAGTGGCACGTACTGCGTCACACTCGTAACGACGCAGCCATGTCCCCCTGGTTCATCAAAATCACGTACAGCTAAAAAAAGAACGAACGCAATAAAAGTAGATAGAGCTCATCTCTAATAGAAAAGAAAATGAGGAATCGTTCATTTCTAGACCAAAATTTTTCATGTAAAGACCACATATATTTATTATCTATTACTCAATTTTTATTGTGTTTTTAATATATTTTGAAATTGTTCAAGATTATTATTTCTTTTTGTACGTTTCCATCTATTTGGGAGAAGCATGTTTGCAACGACGAAAGAAAAAAAATGTATTACTTTTGTACTATGATTGATGTCTACTTTATTCACAACGTTTCGAAGACGGTTCAGTCTTCAGCATCAGACAACGTTTAACACTACACTTTCCTGTTGAATAATCGGCATGCAATCACGATTGTCTATTTAAAGAACGAAAATGGTTAACATTTAACCTAGTATGAAATTCATAAGAATTTTTACAAAGGTTTAACCATTTACTGATATTTCACGGCAGATTGAAAGAAATTGAAAAGATTTGAATGAGATTTTATATAATCCGTGATTTTATTCAATGAGATTTTATATAGTCCGTGAAGTTGCGCACATTGACGCCTATGAAGTTTCAACTTACAACGTATCAATTTGAGTCAGACAAACTAAAATAGTAATATTTGTTTCAGTTATTTCAATTATGATTGTTCCAAGTGGAAACTTACAAAAATTAAATTTGTATTTTTTTTCTGACAAGCTGTTTACTCAGCTACGTTGCTACGGTATTTGCTTACTTCCCCGCTCCGTTCCACTCCACCCCCCGCATCGAAGAGCCTGGGACGGATGTACCTCAGCTGGCAACGCCAAGCAACCATATCCCGCATGTCGCGTTTCCAGGACCAAATTTCAAGTTTAACCTATTTTTTGGGAATATTTTGGGATGGCGACCCCCCTACGTGTTTCTTACGTGTTCTTGCGGAATATGGAAGCAATGCCAGCAGTGGTTGAAGTGTATGTGAAACATATATACATTCCCTTTTGTATTGCATAAGAATATGTTCAAAACCGAACTGCGCTAGTATGGTGCGAAAAATAAACGATAATAATGAAGATTAAGTAGATGATGTTCATACAATTGTGGAATGCGGCAAGGAAGAAGAGCTCCGAAACCTCTATTGTGGACTGACTTTGCCCACCACAGATTCTCTACGCAGTAATCGTATTTCAAATCTTTGTATCCATTGTTGAAAGACGTACTGCGCTACGCGCCTCCTTTTTCTGTCGCGTTCATATCTGGTATGTTAGCAGCCTCATGCTTTACAACGCACGCCCAACTTACACGCACACATCACGCGGCACGGCGCAAATTGTGCTACAAATTGTATCTCCGCTTCGCTTGACGAGATGTAATGAAGACTTTCCGACCTGCACGTAATTCTAGGTGCCACCCTCGCTACCTCGCTGCCACGGGTGTGATTGACCGGTTACAGGGGTGATGCCCGTGTCATTTGTAGTGGTATAGGTGACGGTGTTAGTGTTGAAGGTGGTGTTGGTTTTCATAGAAGTGTTGATGATGTTGTTGATGGTATTGGTGATTCTTTTGGTATTCGTGGTTGTGTTTGCTGTTGTTGAGTTGGTAGAGAGAGTGCTGGTGATGAAGCTGCTGCTGTCGGAGTGTTTCTCAGCGATGATGTTGGAAGAAACTGCTGTGTTTATAGTGATGGTCGCGCAGGTGGCTGCTGTAACGGGGGTGGAGACTGTAGCGGTGGTGATGAACACGTTAATATTGGTAGTGGGGGTGGGGGATTTATTGAGACAATTGGAGAGGCGGTAGCAATGAAGACTGCGGTGGTAGTACCACCTTCTTGCAACTCCTGCACACGCTTCTACGAGTATTAAGCATTCAAGAGATATACTAGGGCGGCAAAAACGGGGCTGTGTGTTTTACATATTCGTTGAGATAGCTAACGGAAGCCATTGCCAATTTACTTATACATTGAGAGAGAGAGAGAGAGAGAGAGACAGAGAGAGTGAGAGTGAGAGAGAGTGAGAGTGAGAGAGAGTGAGAGAGAGTGAGAGTGAGAGTGAGAGAGAGAGTGAGAGTGAGAGTGAGAGAGAGGGAGAGTGAGAGAGAGTGAGAGTGAGAGTGAGAGAGAGTGAGAGTGAGAGAGAGTGAGAGAGAGTGAG
>BOPP01000094.1:3727908-3765215 GCA_017312745.1 Gryllus bimaculatus
TCCCCTCCCCCGTGGGGCGGCGGCGACGCCGCGGTGGTCTGATCATCATTTGTGGCCATTCACAAGGGCCCGCGCAATTCATCAGCGCTCGACACCGGGGTTCGGACCGCCCCCCCCTCCGCCGCCCCCCCCCGCCCGCCGAGGTGTCACGCCGCCGCTCCCGCGACTCAATTAAGATAAACATCGGCCGACGTGGCTGGGCGGTGGCGGTTTGTGTGGAGGCGGTGGCGGCGTTAGCTGCAGGGCCGGTGGTGATGGCAGCAAGCGGAGGCGGGGGGGCGGTATCGATGTGGTTGCGGTGAGGTGGCGCAGGCACCGGTGGTGGTGGCGGCGGGGGCGGTACGGTGGTGGTTGGATACAGCGTGGCGGCTGATAGCGGCAGTGCCGTGGTGATGGCGTCGCGTGGGGGCAGGTCGGGTGGTCGACGGCCAGTGGCGGTGGCGGCGGTCTCCTTGGCGGCCGCTCGAAGCGGCCGAGGCGGTCTCCGCGCCGCTCGCTACGCGACTCCGACGAAAGCCACCTCGCGCTTCTGCTTGCTGCTTCGCTGCCCTTTGTCATCGAATCCCACTCTTCGTCTGGCAGAACAGTGACTGCTTTATCCACTGCCACAAGATGTAGTGACACCGGGGTTCAAGACATTACGTCACTCCCAACATTTCGTTCGACCTACAAGTTATAAGGGAACACACGATCTTGTAACGCAATTTAATCCAGAATGGAAACCTTTATTTCCGTAAGAGACTGAGTCTTTTATTATAAGTTGTACTGTCTGCCTTATGGACTACCATATTTTTTAAACAATTAATTTTTCCTTTCGTATAATATGAAGTGTTTTGAAGCTATGTGTAATTATCTTGTGTAAATACGGTACATAATCTACATTCTCTCTGGGTTTTTTCCGCTGACTTCTTTCTCGCATTTTGTAGCACTTCCAGTTTACTTTGATCTTTTTAACTGCTTGCGTCACTTTTGCTTTTCTTTCATCTTTTCTCCTGCTCTTTCAATCCGAATTCCTTTCTCCGACGGTGCAACGCCCGACCGCCCAAATGAACGACACATCCTAACACTCCCCAGCCGCCAACACGAGTGACGGGCTGCTCGCCTGCAACTTTCATCATACCTCCAATCCTTTTTTTTTTCATCCTTTTTCCTTACGCTGCCCTCACCTATCCTTTTGGGCTATTTGTTCTGGCTTCCGCGGATTGGCCATCCGTTAGTTGGTTTTTCCTAAGTAAAAACTCGGTGATTTCATTCGTTTGTGTTCTCTTTTCTTGGTCTCTCTTCATTGCCATAGGTCTGATTTTATCTTCCTACCTACATTTGTTAATCATTTTTATCAAGACTATGTTTTAAATTAGCTCTGTATACACGCCTTTCAATCTTATTTCTTATTCTAATTTATGGTGAAGCCTGCTGCCTATGATACTCGCTCAACGCTTTCCACCGATATTTCTAGGTCGCAGAATTGGCGACCGAACTCCGGCACCGTCGCCATGGCACGCGGCGCTCACCTGGACAGCCTAGTAAAATACTGACTCCGACGCGGAAGTTCCTTACGCCTCTCGCTATCGGACCGATCCCGCATCACTTCGCTCGCGAACCCCCAAGCACGGAAGATTAGTCCATGCAGCTTGTGGGACGTTTGGACTTTCTATGCCAATCGGACCACAGCCATATCAGCCGGAAACTTTAAACGATAGTCCTCCGGCCGTGAAACCCTTGATGCTTAATAACGTGTAACTGAAAGAAATATTTTATTTACAACGATTGTTCTTTCATGGCCGAATGTTTTAAGAATGAAGAATAAGACGCAAATAAATTTTCACCATTGTTGTCATGGCAAGCTATATCTGTTCGTTGTCAACAAAAGTATAATTCAGCGTTCTAGGCACAGCATACCAGCCCATATATTCAAATTACATATTTAATTTATGAAGAGAGTTTCAGAAAATACAAAACAAGGACACTAGGAGAGTTGTGTTCCAAGTCATTTTGATGAGCAGGCTTTGACAAGAGGTGTTGACAATTCTCCATTGCATATAAATTTCAAATATATGTAGTAATTTAATGAAATCTTTCAGGTAATACGAGAAAATCTATGGTATGTTATGTTACTCAATTACTATTTTCAATTATCTTTGATGCTCACTCATTCTCTCTCTTTTCATTTTCATATTTGTCATTGCCATTTATGCTAAGATCATCCGCCATGGACACTCCCGTCTCCACTGTCCGATCAACTTTTGTCGCCTCCACTCTCATCCACCGTCTCACTCTCTCACTCTCGACTCTCTCTCACTCTCACATCACTCTCATCTCTCTCACATCTCACTCTCTCTCACTCTCTCCTCACTCTCACCTCACTCTCACTCTCTCTCCTCTCACCTCTCTCACTCTCACTCTCTCACTCTCTCTTCACTCTCTCTCACTCTCCTCTCACTCTCTTCTCACTCTCACTCTCATCTTCATTTCTTCACTCTCTCACTCTCACTCTCTCAATCACTCTCACTCTCATCTCTCTCCACTCTCACTCTCACTCTCCTCTCACTCTCTCTCACTCTCTCTCTCACTCTCCACTCTCTCTCACTCGCACTCTCACTCTCTCTCACTCTCACTCACTCTCACTCTCTCTCACTTCACTCTCTCTCTCTCACTCTCACTCTCTACTCACTCTCTCTCACTCTCTCTGCTCTCTCTCACTCTCACTCTCCTCTCACTCCTCTCTCACTCTCACTCTCTCTCACTCTCACTCTCTCTCTCACTCTCTCTCTCACTCTCCACTCTCTCTCCACTCTCTCTCACTCTCACTCTCACTACTATCTCACTCTCACCTCACCTCTCAACTCTCTCTCTCTCTCACTCTCACTCTCTCTCGACTCTCTACTCTCACTCTCTCTCACCTCTCTCTCACTCCACTCTCTCTCACTCTCACTCTCCACTCTTCTCCTCACGCTCCCTCTCTCTCACTCTCACTCTTCACTCTCTCTCTCACTCGCTACTCTCACTCTCTCTCCACTCTCTCCTCACTACTCCACTCTCTACCTCACCTCTCCACTCTCTCTGTCTCTCTCTCTCTCTCTTCTCTCTCATGTTATAAGTAAATTGGCAATGGCTTTCCCGTTAGCTATCTCAACAAATATTTTAAAAGACCCGACACAAGCCCCGTTTGCCGCCCTAGTATATCTCTTGAATGCTTAATACTCGTAGAAGGCGTGTTGCAGGATTGCAAGTAAGGTGTACTACCACCCGCAGTCTTTGCTACCGCCATCTCCATTGTCTCAATAAATCCCCCACCCCCACTACCAAATAATGTAACGTGGTCATCACCACCGCTAAGCTCCACCCCGTACAGCAGCCACCTGCGCGACCATCATATAAAACACCGCAGTTTTCTCTTCCACATCATTCGCTGAGAAACACCTCGACAGCAGCAGCAGATTCATCACCCAGCACTCGCTCTACCAACTCTAACAACAGCAAACACAACCACGAATACCAAAAAGAAGTCACCAATACCATCAACAAACATCATCAACACTTCTATGAAAACCAACCACCCACTTCAACACTAACACCGATCAACCTATACCACTACAAATGACACGGGCATCACCCCTCTAAATCCGTCAATCACACGCCGTGGCAGACGAGGTAGCGAGGGGCCACCTAAATTACGTGCAGGGGGTGGGGGTGGGGGTGGGGCTGCGTTAAACGCCCGCGCGATGCGCCCACCGATAGGGGCGGGAAGAGGGCGCGACCGCGAGCTGCAGCAGGGACGGTGCTTCTCGGATCTCTAACAGAGCACCAAACAACACACCAAGAAGTAAAGCGAAGGCGGCCACCATTTACTGGGAATACTCCTGAATAATGAAAGGTTACACATCCATTTTGAATTGTACAAAGAACGTTAGTAAAGATAACGTTAATAATTTTCTCAACGCGCGAATGAAAAATGTTCAATACCTACTTTATTACAATCGATATACTTCAGGAAAAAATTCTTTTTTTAAACTGACGTAATTCAACCACACGAAAAGATTGAACACTTTTCATAAGAATGAGGTCAACAAAGTTTATCAAAAAATAATAAGATATGTTATAATACTAATATGCTCGTAGTCTGAATAAAGTAATAATATATCGCTTGATTTAAATGTCCAGGCATGGCAACAAGACGCACAGAAGTAAAATTCTATTCCAATTAATTTGAAACTAACGAGAATTTATTAGAAACAGGAACACTCGACAACACAAGTCATGAGATAGAGACGAGTGGAAAAGCAATCTCCAAAACCATTACAGTAGTAGTTTGAAATAAATCTATTATTTACCAGCTGTGCAGTTTTGCAACTTCTTATGTCACAATTTTGCAAATTTACATTTTTTTCTTTAAAGACACCTGCGTAGTGGCGTATGTCCACATTAAAATAATATGAATGTGTCTTTCTTGTCGGCATTATTCGCATACTTGCGAACTTGTTCGCGAGGTTCAGCATACCGGAATTTTTTGGTTATTTCATATCAACCTATTTTGCACCTATTTAAACTATTGCACTATTGCAACCTATTTAAAATATATTATTTCCCGTAGGAATCTATTAGAGAAGTTGGAATGTTACTGCTTCAGTAATGGGTAATGCGACTCTGTAGAAAACAGTATAAATTCATTACATTGCATCGGAAACGCTTGTACTAGTTATAAACAGACACAAAAAATGTAAGATCAAATTCGAGGAAATATTCGATCATCAAAAGCAGTACTGCCGATTTTCATGGCTTTGTGGCAGCGTGACTTTGAAAACATGCATTCTTTTTCGTTTCCTCTTCTCCACGGTGCACTGGAAGAGATAATCGCAGTTTGTCTATTCCACCGCACAGCTGTAGACAGCGGACACGAAGTGAAAACAATTTCGAGGAGAAGGGGCGGAATCGTTCCGCGTTGGTCAGTCTGCCTCCCACACTTCACCCCCCAGCGCCCTCCAGCTCCACCTCATCGCTCGCCTTCGCCGGGCCACAAGCGATGGCCCGAACCACCAATCTAGCTGGACTCGAAACTGCGACTTCTTCACTTACTTTTCAAATTCATTAGTATTGTTTTCAATACACTTCGCGTAACTATTCCGTTTTAGTTTCTCATATCAATACAATGAAAATATTCCTTTGTCAGGATTTAATTTTCTCAAAGAATAACACTAGTTGAGGAAACACGCTTCGTATTATTATGAAAGTTACTCTTACACAAATAAATCAAATATATTTCGCCATTATTTCCATTCGTTTCCTCTATATCCCTCAGTATTCTTCTCTAATGTTTTCATTTCTTATCACGCATCAGCTTCTTTCCTCATCCTAATTTCGCCTTAAACCTTCACGTTCAAAACCAATCTCCCCACCGGCTCAACTAGCATTCGCCCCGCCGCCGGGACTTCCTCCTCACCTGCCTTTTCCCTTACCCTCTAAACGAAAGGAATGACGAACTGACGATCGCCCAAGTACGTGGGAGATTCCTTCTTCCTTGCAGGCAAACTTTCTCAACCACTTTCTTCGTCCAATGGGCATTTGCAACAATTTTCAAGAAAAATAATGCTTATTTGAGAGGCGTTTAAACACTACAACTATTTCAGATAGGCAAGAAAACGTGAAATGTCATTCGTAAATAACGAAACGAGAAAACTAAAG
Source organism: Gryllus bimaculatus (assembly GCA_017312745.1). NCBI lineage: Eukaryota > Metazoa > Arthropoda > Insecta > Orthoptera > Gryllidae > Gryllus > Gryllus bimaculatus. The sequence goes on from BOPP01000094.1 coordinate 3,733,588, forward strand.
CCAAATAAAATCTTCTAATTCACATGTTCCGAAAAAGAACGCCAAGAGTATAAAAGCCCGTACTACATTATTGTTGGTTTTGTCCAGGCTTAGAACGGCAGTCAACAACAAGTTACAAATCAATAAACGTTAAAAAATCGAATATTTTTATCGAAAAAACTTCATAAGTAATACAGGCGAAATATACTCATTCTCTTTTATATGATTTTTTAAAGTTTTATGTTATTTTTGAAAAGAAGCAATTATAGTGACTATGCCGTCCAAGAATCTCAACATGAAGCAGGTAGGAATCAGTCTTAAGTAGCTAATAACTTTCATTTACAATTCACAATACAAATGCAGACGCGCAACTCACCAAAAGATGAGATATAGAGAAAACATGCGAGCAGCAACTCACCTGAAAAGAAAAAAATCACAGTTGTAAATGACAATTTATGTTTTCACTACAAAGTATAATTAATAATATCTTCAAAAACTGGTCCAGTATTATTGATAATAGTAAATACTGTACGAAAGAAATGACGATCATTAACAAGAAAAATATTTTGTCAATTGAATTTTAATAAATGACGATAATGATGCAGCACGTTAATTAGTAAGATATAACACGTTTGTTAATAAGTAATTAAGATTATGTTTGCTTTTTAAGATTGCAATAAGGAACCAATTCTCTGACGACGTTCCAAAAAATTTATTGATCCGTAGATATGCTATAACAAGAACCAGAATGTAGCAAAAAGTGGGCCACGAGCTCGTTTTAAATTCTTGGAAGTCACATTCTTACAAGGTGTTTAGTCACTAACGGCAAATCAATGGCATGCAAAGCAATTCCGGGGGAATTTAGGCGGAACACGACTTGTTTTGAACGGTTTTTTGTCCTTTTAGAAATAAATTAATTGATAAAATTCATTCATTTACTAATCGATAACAGAAGTTTACAAATTTCTACACGATTCAGTTAGATTAAAATATCAAACTAGTTGGATAGAAGAAGACCTAAACGCGTTATAGCGAGCAATTTATTAAAATATTTGTTAAATTTTATAATCACAAAAATTATGATAAACGTACAACTTCTAACCATGTCTGAAACATTATTTTTATAATATGAATCAAAGAAATCCATTCATCAAATAGTGATATTATTCCTTTCTCTACTTCTAGTAATTTAATTGCTCTCCCCTTTAAATGGGTCATTTAGTATTCATTGTTTTGTGTTCAATAAATACATTTTATTTACTTTGGTTAGGTAAAGTGAAACTTTATGGTATTATAATCAGTTCCATAATGAAGTACTTTACCTTTCAACTGTGAAAAATTACTTCATTACCACACTAGTGGGGTAAAGTAATGACGTACTTTGCCACCTATTTTGCCAAATATTTTGGACTTCTTTGTCGTGTATCCTACTCTTTTACCCTTTAAAAACGCTAATAACTGAGTAAACTTCCTGATAACAATGTTTTCATGGCTGTACGGTATATAATACCATAGCTCTGCGATGTCACTGTCCAACGGAAGCCTGTGACATGACAGGCGAAACGTCGGCCTCTCTGCCAACGACGCGGCGCCACCCGAAGAGTCAAGAAGTCATGGACTCGAGCCGCAGAAGCTTATGTTAACATTTGATATCAATGTTGTCATTAAGTGATATTATGCTCTTTAACACAGAGTAGTGGGACCGAACACTTCTTGTTTTCTCTTTCTCTGACTTGCCAGAAAAGTAGGCAATCAAAACTTTTTCCGATATGGATGGTTTGTTTTTTCACACCAACCTATAAAAATTTAATACTCACATTCATTTTTTTCTGGATTTGTTGGGTAGCAATGATTTTAAAGCAGCAGTTGCTGATATTTCAATTTCCAAAATAGATCTATATTTACTGTCGCGAAGTATACACCAAGTGTGTTTCAATTGTTGTTCTTGTTGAGAAAAGTGTCGTTACTTATGGGAGAAAAAATGTGAATACTAAATGAAGGTGTAGAACGATATTTCACATAAAACGTTGCACGACATTAGTGTCGTAACATCTTATTACAATACTCAATTGGTTACCAAACTCTCCCTGATTGCCTCGTTTGGAAATTCCCCTATCTATTGTAATCAGATGCCTCACGACTAATATCGTAAATAACTAAAATTGGCACTATTTAGATATATTGACTTAATTTCGTTCTTTAATCTTTTTAGCTTAAGTCACTCTGAAGGAATGAAGAAAATGCACTTGTGCAAATTCCAAATCGGTTTATTAATACATGTAGTACGACGGAGATCTTAAGATAAGAAGATAAGGATCTTAAGATAAGTGGATATCGGTAATGCAGATATAGTACCAGAATATTTCAAGTTAGAGAAACTTAGTGTTCAGACAAGAAAGAAAGTTAAACGGTTTCAATATTCAATCGAAGTGGTGGGGTCACATCCCCTGACCACCCACCAAGCAAAAGAAACCGTTTCGTTTGTACGCCGAGAATGAGAAAATGTACCCCCCGAAACGATTAAATTTTTAAGCGGAAACCTCTCCGAGTATAATTCTTTGTTCACGAAAAAACGGATGAAAGCGTCGACACCTTGACCGACGAAGATCAAAAGACGTAACTGAACAGAACATAAGCGCACACAATGCATAAATGTGGAACGAAGTGTCGAAATCACGAAGCAGTCTGAATGCACGTTCTGGTAATAAAGGGAACAAAAGGCCGGACTAAAGTCAAGCCGCACAAAAAACACTCGCAGCAGAGAAAATACACTCGATTCCTAAATGAAGTGCGGATTGAACACAGGTGTGAAAAGAGTAATACCTCTAGAATAAAAAAAGAAACATGCGGATAAAGGGGAAGGAAAATACGAGGTGCCTAGACAATGAGCTTCTCAAAAAGGCACAAAAAGTCGTTGCGGGGGTGTGAACAATGACCTGGGCAGACTCGGAGGGTTGGAAAGAGACAGGGATGTCTGGAGTTCTTATTAAGGGCTGGGGCGAGCGGTTTTGGAGGCCAGTCGGCACTGGCGAGAACATTCATAGGTGTGGATAGGTCAGGCGTATGATAATACATTTCCTCTGCCAGCCCACGATACTGGCCAAGGCAGTTAAGGTTGTGAGCATCCGAATTTTAGGAACTTCTCTACTTAGTAAGGTACTAACTAATTACAAATTCCTATTCCATGATTCTATCAGCGGTAAATTAATCTTTCTGAATGATCGCATAAGAGTTTTATTTGTTCACACCACTGATGTGCGGCATGCCGCTCCTAGCCATATGCAGCACCGCGATGTGAAATCTTGATGTGATCTCTGACCGACAGCAGCAGGAACAATAAAGACTGTTATTGGCTGCAGCAGACCCCTTCATTATGACATTTAGCACATGATAAAGAATATTAATATTTTTTAGATAAATTGTTTATAGATAGATTTTATAATTACTTAAAATTAATTCGAGATAAAGTTTTCTTACTTTTGTACTTTCAAGAGATTGAAACAGTTTCTGCTAGTAATTTTAACGGTAATTACCAAAGCACTTCAGTTTTACCACTGACAATTATGAAACAAGCACACCCAATTTCTCTACCATGAAATTTTAGGTACAAGTGTCTATTGAGAGAATTATAAACATATCAATTTTATCCTCATTACATTATCAACTTCATATAATAAGTGTTTTATCCGGAATGATAGGAGGCAAAGGCATGGTCAACACTCAACAGCGGCTATCCTGATTGGAGTACCTCCGTCATCGACTGCAACGCTGCGGTGGGGAGGGTTGGAATTAGCATCGGCTCCCAGCGTGCCCCGGCGCCCTCGCGCCGCCAGCCCGCTCGATTTATGCCCTTTCGAAGCAGCGTGTCCCCAACCCGCACTCCGCACAAAAAACGCCCCACGGCCGCCGCCGGGGCCCGGGCCGTCGCTGGACGCGCGGCATAAATTACGCTTTGGCTTATGGAAGTCGCCGGGGATGAAAAGGAACAAGGCGTACTTTTTGTAATCCAATTAAACTCCCAAAAGAAGCGGATAAGAATGTAAAGTACCTATTAAGCAAGGAAGAACAATATGCTAATGGAAAATAATCATTTTCTAGAACGCACCGGAGGTTAGGAAGATAAAGGAGGCGAGAAAGAGAGGGGTGAAGGAGCACGGGGGGGAGGGGGAGGAAAACGAAAAAGAGGCGGGAACTTCCGTGGAGGAGGGGGTGTTAATAAATAACATTAATGGTTGCCACCCCGGTTCGCCCTTCGCTGGGAAATAGTACGACGCGTCCGTTGCCATCGGAATCCTCCGCAGACGTTCTACAAATGGAGCCAGTTTTCGGTAATCACTGCGCAGCGCATCTTTTACGAAGCCCCTCCCACTACATTACGCGGGGTCGGCGCTGACCGCTGTTTCTCGGTGTAAGGATATCATTATACCCTGCTTGCCTGAAAAATGGCTTCATTAAGCCCAAACAATTTCACCATTACGGCGGAGTGTAGTTTTATTCGTTGCGGGGCCCGGACCGGCCTCGCCAACACGTGGCGAGACCTACCGCAAATTGACAGGAGGGGAGAGGATGAGAAACAGACGCTGTGGGCAGGGGCGGCGCGGGCGGCGTCTTCTGAGGAGCGGCTTCCATATTTGCGAAGAGGGCGCTGCCGCCACTCGCTGTTCCCACGTGCCAGGAGCCCCAGCCCGGGCTTCACCGACCAACCGGAATGCGGAGGGGATTTTGGGCGGAATGTGACGGAACGCCAAAATTTCCTTTCTTCCCAGTCTATTAGCTTTGTAGAAATATTCCCTATTTGTACATTAGTAGAAAACTGTCAGGTACATGAATGGATCAGTAAGGGATAGAAATAAGTTTTACTTTTGAGTTATTCAAGTTCACCATGCAGCAATCCCTTCTGAGTAATAAGCTTCCTATTCAGTATTATAGGTTTCCGTTTTCTACCCGATTGCTAGGATGGATAAGACCTGGATAATTGTCTTAGGTTTCCGATGATTTGTCGGTTTTTGCGAAACTTGTTCTGTGCGAACTGTCCTTCACAAATTCATCAATGTACTTCATAAATATTTATGGATGTTTGTTTTTGATTGATAATTGAACTATGAAATAGATCGTGTACCCAAAACACCACACGCACCCAAAAAGAAGACTGCAGAAAATATTCTTAAGTTCGTTCTCAAGAAAATGTTATTTTTCTTTACCTAAAGAAATATAATTAATTATTGACAACAGTTACATGACGATCATTATACTTGAGAAACTGGCACGAATAATGTATTCCAACATTTCTAAGACTGTAAAACAAACATGACTTTAAAATATTTTTTCATGGATTATATATCGCAATACAGGTATTTTAACATATATAAAAGTCACAAAAGATTAATAATAATGCCAATAATAATTTACAGGCAAACATTTAGTGGTCATATGAACTCGAATGTACGAATTCATTCACGAAGAAAATCTCAATTTCTTACAATATAGATTTTTCTTCAAATTACTGTACGTATAAATTAACTATATTAACTACATCAAATGAATGTTTGAATATAATGAAAACAGAGATACACGAGTGCTTTTATTTTAAATATTATTCTTAATATGTCAAAAAATTAAGTACTTCATAATATTTTAATGTCACTAGACGTCTCCGAAAAAGTATTATTTTGATGATTTTTTACAATCATGACAGGTAAATAAATTTAAAATGTGACTTTCAATTCTACCGCAAATTGGGGTTTGAACGACCAGGTATTTTAATCACCTCGTATTCCGGGCCCTCGCCACAGACTGTACGCTGTCACTCCGACACCGAATTACAAAACACGACGCAAATCGGCCTCTATGATGGCGCGCGATTGCAACACGTCCAAACGCATACTCCGTGCAAAGCACAGCAGCTGCAGACGCTCCCACTCGCTAATCGAAAACGATCGCGCGGCGCAGTAAACTCGCTGACAAACGACGAGCGCGGCGGGCAGTTTCATCGCGCGCATTTCGCGGCTCCGTTGGAAAAAGTCCCGCTACAACTCTCGGCAGCGGGGCGGCCATCCCTCGCCGAGGGGGCGAGAGCGGCTCTCTGCTGCGGCGGACGGCGATAAAGAGAGCGGCTCTCTTCCGCGGCGCGGCGGAGGCGACGACTTGACGCATGAGGCGGCGGCTTTCACACACACACACACACACACACACACACACACACACAAGGCGCGCGAGCCGTCGTGACGCCCGCGGCAGCTCAGTGGCGAACGGTCGACTGCCTTTGGTTTTAAATGGTGCCTGCACTGCTGGAGCTGCCAAACTACATAGGTTCGATGTGGAAAACTCGATAATTAGGACGGCTGAAATACGATTTCTTTCATATATACTTTTCTTTTCATGTCGCATTTGTTGACTCAAAACCGTTAGGAAAACGTGTAGAAAGTGAATTTTTCTTTTTTTTCCTTCCAGTTGTAAAATTATTTGATAAATACTGACATAGTACGAATATCAATAGGAAAATACTGATGTTATACTAGCACCTAGTCGCTTGTATTATTTGTAATTTATAATTTTACAACTAGATTCATTTAATACACTCTTGTTAATGTGAACAAGAACACAATATCTTCCTTTTGGTTTAATGATGATTATGAAAGTAGTGGGAACGCGCGGCATATGGAAACTTTTCGTCCTAAAAGGACGGGGTTATTACTAGGGGGCGGATTTTAATGAAATGTCATTTTTTTCTTTTCTCTTAAGAACAATGCTGTTTAGGATATAAAAATTAAATTTATGAAACGATAAAAGGAAATAACATTTTATATTGCTTTTCTCGCCGATTTCGACTAATAGGTAATTTTGTTTGCCTTTCCCCGTCATTTTTAAAAGCATTTTTTCGCTTTTAATACCATTTCAATGATACTTGATTCAAATAATATGGGATGCTCTCCACAGACTTCCTGGGCGCCCAATTCGATTTCTTCGCTCAGAAATTGTAATGTCAGCTGTTGTATGTAATCTAAGGTCTCTGTGTCGCCTATCAGCGCCACTATCCGTTCGTCCGATTTAGAAATAAGTAAAGACAGAAATGTTTTCGTAAAGAACAGACCAAACCAAACGAGTCTCAGCCTCGTAAAATAAGGCATTAGTAATAATAATAATAATAATAATAATAATAATAATAATAATAATAATAATAATATTAACGTCTGCCAGCTTAGCGTTGCACTTGAAACCACTGAAGAACCCTCCATTACATGAGAAACGTATCCAGATTGAGTTGTTCATTTGAAGTACTTTTGGAAACATTTTTTACGTAATTTTACTTTGCTTTCAGGGCATTTTAAAAACATTTAATTGGTATTTTATTGATCGTTTTTGCCAAGGTTTAGGTCATTACGATCCGCCCTCTCGGTATTACTAAACAGTTTCTTGTATTTTAAAATCATGTCATGCAGGTTTTTTAAGTCCTTCAATTGATCGAAGTAATGCAGAAAACAACCAAGTCTTGAGAATTAATGTGATTCAAAAATTACTCTGAAAGTTGAGATACACCTTAAAATATCGAGCAGCAAGGATCCAAGCTGAAAATGAGGTATGCAAGGGGTGTATATTTACCCCAATTTGTTTTTCATAATTTGATCAACAATTGACCTAACATTTTCTATAATTTATTAATGTAAGAAAAGTACCTAATGAGAGATTTAACTTTTCTGCCTCCAAAGATAAGCACAACCCAAATGTGTAACATTGCTTGAATGCATTGTGAAAATCGGTGAATTGTGCTCAGCTGTCTAGAGAGTCCCAGTGCTTAATTACGAGGATAAATTGCATCGAGAAAGAAATCTCCATTTTTTAATATTGGAGATGTAGGACAGATTCGAAAATTAAATTTGGACCAGTTGAACATTTCGTTATTACATCGAACAAAAGTAAGATCTGTAGAATACATTTTTGTAATTTTTGAAGAAAAAAAAACAAAGAAAATTCCTTGCATCTCCTCGTCACTTGCACCGAAGTTAACCATCGTTAAGATATCATAAATATAATTTAATTATTTTGAGTGCGATGATATATTTTATAGTTGAGATGATTCCAATATATTTCTGTTAAAAAGCCGTAAGTAATACATAAATAAAACTATGTATAACAAGGTAATTGAAACAATGCCTAATAGGCTTAATGTAATAGTAAATTATCCAAGATAGCATGCTGTATTTTAATAATGTTACGTATATTTGTTTTACACTTAATAAAGTAATATAGTTATTATATTACTTCAGTATTATATATATTCAGAATAATAAAAATTATACTCAATGTATATTGTTTAGAGGCCGAGCACCGAAACAGGTTGTTGCACTACGCGGATCTGATGTTTGTTTTATCCGAATCAAAGCAACTCTTGTTCGGCATCACAGTACATGGCAGACTTAAAAAAAATAATGTGTATACAACTAACAGAATCTCTACTTCATTTCTTGAAACGTAAAAAGTATTCGGTTATCTCAACCTTTACTCCTAGTACCAATTGAAAGTCAATGTTGTATGGTCGAAAACTTTCTAATGAGTAAAGAGGGCCTTTCTAGCTTAAATAAAGATTTAGTCACACGGAGCCTTGAACTTGCTTACAAGCAAGACACGTGCTCATAAGCAAGAAGGTTTTGTTTGTGTATGAAAGATATGTATGCCAAATGCGAATGTAACTCATTTTTTAAAATACATTACCATGTTTAACAGACTTTATTTTAAACAAATGCAATAATTCGCCGTGGTGTTCTTTTCATTCATTCGATATAAACGTGAACCTACCTCGTGGCTACATCGACTCCGCGTGATTCGCATTGGCCGACAAGCATTACCACGTCGCCTATCGCTCCATGCAAAGTGCTCCCGCCGCCGCGCACGGCGTTTGGGCGCAGCCCCCGCTCGTGGGGCCGTCCTTCCCGTCGCGAGTGGCCCTCGGATCGCACGCCCAGCGGCGGCCTCCGCGCCTCTGCGGCCGTAGATAAAGTTCGTACCACCCCCGCCGCCGCCCAGCCGATGTCCGATGCGGCCGCAATTAGCACTCTCTGCGGGGAGCGATGGCGGCCACAGGCGGCGGGGGCGGGTGATGTACAGTCGCTCGATCCGCCGCCGCCCACAGTCCTCCGCGTTCGCCTCTGCACCGCCCCCCCCCCCCCCCCCGCGCGGGAGGCAGAAGCCGTTCCTCCTGGCGCCGGCTGAAACGAAGCTCACCGGCCCCCGGCCCTGCAATGGCGGTGAACGCAGTGGCCACACAACTCCTCTTGGCACTCGTAGGTAATGTATTTTCTTTTGTTGATTTAAAAAATTAGAATTAAACATAGTTGGTTAACATTAGCTCATCATCACAAATCCTGAACATATGTCAATTGTTAATTAGATCACCGGTGAGGTAGATATCTTCTAATAATTAAATATGGTAAATTAAAGGTGGTGACTGGTACTAAAAATTTATTTTGCTAATGATCGTTTCGATCGCATTACCATCATCTTCAGAGCTTGCAAGTTCAAAGTTCTGCACCTTCTTTTCTGCCCGACTTTCGGCAGAACTTTGTTTTCGGCCTGGAAGCTGCAAGCTCCGAGGATGATCGCTACGGGATCGAAACGATCATTGGCAAATTACATTTTGGATACCAGAGAACACCTTTAATTTACTATATTTAATCTGTCAATTGTTTTATTAGACAACCCGCAGGTGGTTTATGCGTAACCTGCTTCCGAACTGCAACGACCCCTGCAATTTACCACTTCAATATTAACTGGTATATCGGAGAGGATGAGAAGAAGAGGGAGGAGAAAAGAGAAAATAAGAAGAGTAAAAGGAAACAAGAACGTAAGTTGGAAAGGAAGAAGAAGAAGAAGAAGAAGAAGAAGAAGAAGAAAAACATTTTGACGTAGTCCAATATTGTGTGTAGTGTATTCACTTCCCGAAGCAAGCGGACATAGAACTCATTTTTGGCGTGTGAAACGTCCGAAGTATCGCGGCCCTTTCAGCCATGTAATAATAAAAACAACAACAATATTACAAATGTTTATAATAAAATGGAGAAGGAATAAGAAATAAGTGCCAGCAGATTAATCTCCCTTTCCTGTAAACATGTACATTTCACGCATATGAAAAATACTCTTCTAGGAATTTCCATATCGTAAACCAAAGACGCTTCATAAAATTAACGTTAAGCATTATCATGGATTTAATTAATGATAAAAAATTGAAGTCAAATTAAGTATTTTCTTTCCAATAAATTTTTTATGCACACACATTAGAATGCACACTCGAAACAAAAGATCTACCGCATTATGTTGACTTTTACCCCGTCCTTCATTCATTACTGTAATTCCATAATAGTGAGTTAATTCTTCAGGGTCGTAGTTGCTTAGGGCTGACTTATGTCATTGAACTCTACCAAACGCTCTTCACTTACACCACTGGTGAGTCCTGTTGCTCACGTGCGGAATTATCCAACGTTCGCAATATTTTGGAGCTCTGCACTTATTCATTACTCTCTCAAATACCCTGCGTGAACCTTCATTGTCCTTCCATCCATTGCTTTGCTTGCACCGAGGATACGCCTGTGATATCCCTGCGAACAGTTCGCAAGGAAAGAGGCGCCTCGACTGTCACAGCAACGGGTAGCGACACATGAGCCAGCCAATCTCGGCCTGAGTAAATACAGGGTGGCATTTGCAGGCACAGGAGCTCGTGAAGACAGAGGCGAAGTAGGAACGAAGCAAGGCAATGTAGCTGCCTTACAGTAAGTGACACGGAAGCTCAGGCGGAAGCAAAGGTTGATTCGTGTATCCGGAGGCTATGAATCAATAAAATTGTATTATGCCGATTGTATTTAATTAAAGTATTACAATGCAGATATGAAAATACATTAACTTATTCGCGTTAACAATGGGGTAGCAGGTATTGTTCCTCAGAATAAAACACGCGCACTAAGATACACAAGGCGGTTTTTTTCTTCCTCACCTTGCTACGTAAGTAATAAAGAGAAAGTATTGTAATTGTGAGACTAAAATAGGTAATTGTTTGATAGAAAACTCTTATTATCAAGCACTGGTATCTACATAGTGAATAAATCTTATTACTGTATTTAGTAAATTACTTCCCCTGACTCGTTTTGTGATCAGAGTTTTCGGTGCGTCCTCAATACCCAAAATTGACTGAGAGCGAAACGTTCGTCTAACCGTTCATCCGTGTATACGTAGCTCCGTCTTTTCGTTCATCCATCCGTCTGTGAGCAATGCGTTCATACTTTTCAGACGATTTTCTCCAAAATTGATAATCCCCAATCAATTAAAGGACTTCCGGGTTGAAAAGGTTATTTATATTTTGATTTTGAGAGGAACATTGCACGACTCCTCAGTTACATACTCAAAATTCTCTCAAAAATGGCACTAATGCTTTATTAAACTTTATTCTCAGTTAGCGTAAAAGATACCTAAAAAATTAAGCAGATCTCATCTTTTTGTAAATACCTGATTTTTCGAAAATTGAAACGTTCAATTATTCTTCGGCGTCTTTCTACAGGTACAATATTGAGGGCAGATGTTTTCTTAATGAAATCGGTTGTTCGAATACAAATGTTGAAATACGTATACCTTTTCAAAAACACGAGTCGTTTTTTTTGTAATTTGCGTGAAATACAGGCAATTTTTTAAAAAATTATTTTTCGAAAACGGCTCCAAATTTTTCCTCGGATAGAGCAAAAGGCAATACAAAAGTGAGCCCGGTATCATGTTCGGCGAGTTTTCGAAAACTGGAAAACATGAACGTTGTGTAAAATACGGTACTCTTTTATACAATTACATCTTGACAATTACGATGTTCTTTTTTTAAGAAAGTCTGTTCTAAAAATTATGTTCTTTAACGTTTAAAACACGAGTATTTCTTGCCAATTTTCTATATGAAGTTAATTCAATTTCTTTATGTTTCTCAAAAAACGCCCGGAAGTTATTTCTTCAATTTTCTTTGTCGAGAAAAGTTATTGTCATTTTACAGTACACCAGAGATTTAAATTTCAATAAGCTTTCTGAATTTTCGAAAATTGCAACTGTAATAAAGTGAGATAGTATGTATTATTGTAACGCCAATGATATATACTTGAGAATCCAGAAACATTCTGTACGCATCTCATAAAACATGCTGTCTTTCATATGTAAATACCATATTTATATTTTATTTCAAACAACCTAATTTGACAAAATGTTCGATTTACAAAATCGTAATACTAAACATTAGAGGTACAAACGCGGTATTTACAAGCGCAATCCACTATCAGACGATCAGATTATCGCCTTCTTTTCGACAACCACACGCGAACAGTTGTGACATCCACACACAAAGCCGCCGTCTCCGAAGGTGTCAAAACACCTCCGCCAAAGCTCCCGCCATGGAGATCGGTTGTAAAACAAGAGGCTCGTGGTGCAGTAGCTCGCTCTTACGTCAACCGCCGCTGCTTTACGATGCACATTCGAGCACGCATAATGCCACAGGGATTTACATTCATGACCGCGTACGACCGGGGCGGTATGCAAACACGAAGTGCCCGCGCCGCCCTCGCGCCAAACGACCGCCGCGCGCCCGCCCGCCGTGTGGGCGCGCTAATTAATATCTTGTCGGATTTCGACTCTTCGTGCCTATTTGCAAGACTGGTTTTAACGCGCCTAACAGAATAATTTCTCGGAACGGGCCACGATTTTGTAAACACACGACGCGGGCGGAAAAAAACACGGGAAAGAACGCGGCCGTTTCCAGCGAAAAATCTGACGTTAACGGTTGATGTAACGTCGTAACTTTGCGCCTGAAATTAGCGGGCGGGAATTAAGTAACATAACTCCACCGCTTCGTTAAGTGTTATGGGCGCTCTCGGGGGCGGCTGGCGAGCGGCGCGGCTAAGTGGACGCGAATTTCTGCGGTGGCTGTGGTGGCGGCGGCGGCGGCGGTTGCAGCGCCGGGAGGGTTAGAGGCAGTGAAAGAGACAGCGGCGGGGGCGGGGCGGTGGTGAAGTTGGTGGGGGAAGCGGGGGAAGGTTTGATGGTAACGGCCGGGGTCGGGAGCGGGAGCGGGGCGCGACGAGTGGGGAACGGAGCGAGGCGGGGGCGGGAACGGGTGAGGCGGGGCGGGGTGAGGTGGGGGCGGGCGGGAACGGGTGGTGGTGGTGGTGGTCAGTCAGCTGTCTGGAACGAGAGAGATGCGGCAATGTTATCGCTCTGACTCGACTCAACGAAATACGTCGCTGGCAACTGTGATGGCACACACGGCGAGGAGTTAGGACATGGTGAAATGTACAACTGCAAATGAAAAGAGTAGAAGGAGAGAAGGCTTGGGATACTGTGAGACAAGGGACATGGAAGTGGAGCTTGCTCGAAATCTTTTTATTCTTTTAAGTCGATAAACTAGTATACGGCAGCTTGAATAGAACACATTTACCCAGCCGTAAAATATACTCATAAATAAAACTTAATGAAAGTTGAAGTATCTTAGGAAGATGTATAATAAATGCAGATAAATATAAGTTTCAAAAGGTAAATACACATATTAACACTAAATCACTTAAACAATTGGAGCTTAGGATAAATAGAGGAGATTCGTGAGGGCGGTAGAGCAGGATGTAGAAGGTAGCCAATGGCCCTAGAAAGCTATGAAAACTGGAAAATGGAACATTTGTCAATGACTTTTCAATTTAACATTGCCTTCGAATTACAAGTTTACAAACATGATAATTGGCTTCAATATGAACCAAATTTCACAATTTCACAGTTTCATAATCGATCTGTTTTAATAAAGATTAGTTAAACACGTGCGAACTAATCTTATGTGACAACCACTGTTTTAAAAATAAAAATAGCTTTATAACTGATTTACACTTCAAACGATCGGGTTGGAACCATGTGTTATTTTATAGATTCCCAATACTGTTCGTGAGTGAACATTCAAATATTGCTAAGCGTTTATTACAAAAAAAGTATGAGATCCTTGCGATTAAAATTGCACAGAATATCAAAGAGCAGATTTGATTAACTACATAAATTTCGACCTTCAGCAGTATTATCAACACACGTCCTACGTGAGTATCCGAAAAAAATAAACTTAAAAACTGTAATATAAAGTGCCAAAGGGTTTGCAGATCAAGAAATTGAACATCACCGTCCAAAAAACATAACTCAAATCTATAAAAGGAGTTGTAAACTAAAAAACTTTTAGGATTTAAAACCCTAAAAATCACAATACGTGGGATATAAACGATAATAACGATTTTTGCAACGTGACGAGGTTACAGACTGCATGAACATCTGCATATTGTTCGAAGTACTATATACATTTTCTACATTTTTCTTCTTAAATATGTTTGACACACTGAGAGGAGTTTCCCTATACCAGCATTTTAGGAATTTTGTTTTGGTGGAGTGTTTTACAAATAGTAACAATTTCAGAGTATATTTTACCATATGTACAGAATGTTTCAGAATAAATATTGCAAACTCCTAGGGCACGTAGAGGGGTCCAAGATGATTCATTTTTGTCACAAAATATGCTGTAGGAAATCTCATAAAACAGAGTCACATAAGTGACATTGTGCCTGACAAGTAGGCAAGTCAGCTAGTACTGGTTTGACAAGTAAACTAAATCTGTTTGACACGTCCGAACACGTGCTTATCACAAACACTAGCACACGATGGCTTGCCTAATAAGTAGTAGCAAATGTCGCCCGTGTAACGTTGTCACATGTGATTTCTCACCACATGTTCTCTGACTAGAAGTGCTCATCTTCGAGTCACCTGTAAACCCTAGAAGTTTGTATCATTTAATCTAAGACACCTATTAAATAGAAATTTTTTCGTATAGATTCATAATTAATGGCATAGTTATAATACTTTTCGGCGTCTAAATTATTGCAATATATTTTGATACTTTCGTAATATTCTAAAAAAAAAAGTGCCCACCCGCGTTGCGCCTCGTCGTCCCAGCACCATACAACGAGGCCTGCTACCATGGGTCCCGGATCCTCTTTAACCCTGACGGAATCCGCAACGGGCGGCTTGTCAGCAGGGCCGGGGGTGGGGAGGCGAGGTCGTTCCCCTGGGCGCCGCGACGTCGGCGTCGCCAGCGCCGGCGCCTGCCTGCCCGCGCCTGCGCGCGCGCGCCCCTCAAATAAGGCGCCGGCGCCGCCCAAACGCCGCCCACGCGGCGTCGCGACGCCAACGCCGCGGCCGCCGCTCAACGCGGTTCGCTTTTCGCTTTTCCAGCCGGGGAATCGCCTACCCCCGAGGCTCGGGGCGGAGCGCGCTCACTTGGCATCGGGGAGGCCCGGGTTCAATCCCCGGCACAGGCACCATGACCGCGGTTCTCGTGGTTCCCCTCGGTCACACACGCGAGTGCTGGGATGGTCTCACTCAAGGACCACGACTGCGAATACGGTACCTAGTTAGCCGAATTCGTTAACCACGTGAAAGTCAAGCGAATTCGAGATATTGCGAGTTCCTGGTAGGGTGACCTGGTAGGAATCGCGGGCGCTTAGGCCTATTGTCCTTTGCAGGGTGTATAAGGGCTAAATACAAATATAAAATCACCCATCGCGTCAACTGCCGCATATTCAATAGTTTATTTAGGAAAGGCCACAACTACAAACTGCGAAAATTAGTTAAGCTCACAATTTCATAGAGAATGTGCTTACTGTGAAGATGTAAAAACATCACATAACCGTAGTTTAACATAAAATTAGAATTTGTGGTTCTCTATTTTGCAAAAGGCCACTTTTACGGAATTGCGATGCATTCTAACTACCTGCCAGTTTACCCGGCATGCCGGTTTGAATAGCTGATAGAGAAGAGGCATTTTCAAGCAAATAGATTTAATTACTTACAAAGTTTGTGACGAGCAAAGAGAATTTAAAAAAGATTCTTCAATTTACCAATCGTCAATTATCATATCTCCGCTAGTATCAACTCATCGTATCATTGATGATCTCTGATAACTGTAAATACGAAGTATAACTGAATATATTCTAGGAGAATATATGTGAGTAGTATTTTGACGATCCCAGTTCCTTCTACAGTTAGCCATAGAAATTCTACTTCCACAAAGTTCTTACAAACCCTAATAGTATAATAAATAATTTATTATAATCATAAGCCTTTTTGCATAAATAAAAGTTTTGAAAACGGTAGGAGAGAGTTTTTGAATCTGTGTGAATGCAATAAATCAACATTATAAACACGTTGCATCCAATGTTTTTTCTATAACAGAGGATGTTTATTTGTGTAGATGGGCATTTGCAAACACTCAAACAAAAAAAGGTTTAAGTCTCGAGTGACTATTTGTACGCACCGTTTATCAATGAATGAGTGTTGGTTGATATCTTAGAACATTTCTCGGAGAAGAGCTCATTGCACTGCAATAGACGTAACTTGAGAAATGTCAGACGTAAGACTCTGCCAACTCGCCGACATCGTCTTTGCCGCCCCCGTCTCTTGTGCCGCAATCCTCCCCCACAACCGCCCGCACGGCGCTCTCGAATTAAGAGCTCGTCCGTCACAAGTAAAACTCGCCCCTTCGACGTGCCTGCTTGCTGTAAAATTCTCCATTTCATGCAAAAGAAATTCTAAAATGCGTGAAAGAAAAGGTATTTAACTTAAAAATACAAAATTCGAGAGTTCTAAAAGAGGATTGTGAAATTAATAAAATTCGCAAAAAAATATTTATGTACAATTTGACATCGTTGATAGCTCCAGAATATATGTCGCTCATGAAGCTGAAAAATGTCGTAACCGGCAGAATCTATGAAATTAGATTTTAACACCAATAAATTCCACTTCTAAGAATACACCTTACATATTCCAAAATAATATTTTCCTGCTTAATTTTATAAAAATGAAATATTGTATACCAATAATTTCAAATATTCAAGCAAAGTGTTGTATGGCACATAGATAAAAAAGCAATAAAATTATCAAATACTACTCATTTGTAATGATAAAGTAAGAATCTAGCAACATAAAATAAGTTTATTTATCCAAAGTCAATTTGAAACTCTGAAGGCTTATGTTTTTCGGCTCTCCAACAAAATTTAGTTCTTGTGGGTTACGACGTTTTGCAGTTTCATGAGCAATATTCGTTTTCTTCATTTTGATCCTTTTAATTATTTATTTCATGATTTCCCAAATGTTTTCCGACCCATTAATGTACAGTTCTAACGTCCATCGCATGTTATGAGTAAAATTGGACTATCTCGTGATATTACCGCAGGCCGTAGTATGCATACCTTAATAAAATTAGCCATTTGGAATGAGTTTACTATCACCTCAAAAAGTACATCTAGAAGTGATAAAACAGTTTTGTGAATTTTGATCTTCTCAACGACATTTAGATGTGTAATTTGTTCACACAAACTCAATAAAATGTTCAAAAGAACAAATGTTATAGAACTTCGGTTTTTCATCACTTTAAGAGAAAACCTTCGCAAATATTATTTTACATGCCCGATTTCAAATAATCTTATAATATTGATGTGTAGAAAAAAAATTGTTTTTTGAAATGTATGGAAGACCGAAGATGGGAGAAGTGAATTGTAATTTCAAGTTAACTGGTAAATAGGAAAATGGAAAAAACAGATTATCGAAGTACGTGGTCTTGTGCTTGGTATAAAGCAATGTCGAACGTATTAGGCAGCGCGAATCACAACTTAATTATTGCAATTCTGAGTCATTTTATTGGCACAGAGAATGCGAGTTCTACAGCGTAAAATGCAAAACAACAATAAATGCGCATTTCCAAGAATGTTCTTCAGAGATAGGCCGATTAGAAATGGTCTGTTTGCAGAAAGGTGCTATTAAGTCAATTATTATATTTTGTTTGTCATCCAAATAAAAGTGTTCCGTTTAGTTATTCGCATATGAAATGTGCTAAAGGAGTAT
This sequence comes from Gryllus bimaculatus, assembly GCA_017312745.1. Lineage (NCBI taxonomy): Eukaryota > Metazoa > Arthropoda > Insecta > Orthoptera > Gryllidae > Gryllus > Gryllus bimaculatus. Next base: position 3,751,495 of record BOPP01000094.1, read on the forward strand.
AGTAAGCGAGTAACCTCCCCACACATGTATTAATCAACAAATCCACTTGTTATTTTGAATTGACAATATTGCAAATAAAGAGGTTAATGAAATTATTTGAAAACAAGTTATTAAAACAAATAAAAATATTCAAGGACAATACATAGCATTAGCACTCAAAAAATATCTGTAATGATTTTTACTGTTACAATTTGGTTACAAGACAATATTAAATGCCATGCCCTGTATTTTAAATTTTCACATTTGGCCTTATTGAACACTGATTGTGAACATTTAGTATGTGAACATTCTTTATGATATTAATATTTCAAAAGGTGGACCTAAACGTTCAGAAAATATATTCCTAAAATTAACCTCTTAGTATCGGAAATAATCTTAGTATCCTCTTAGTATCGGAAATAACAACCTAAAAACGTTTTCTAGTATCATTCAACTCGGTGCCACCTAATTTCGGCCTTTGATTGCCTTCTCTCTCGCCTTCTGCAAAGGATTTTCTGGCGCAGAGTTTAAGTCTGCTGAGAAGGCGACATCCAGAAGTGCAGACTGGCTGTTCCCGGAGCAAAGGATATAGGTCCCGTTCGTATAAGGAGCGGTTCGCTGCGAAAGGGCGTCGACCCACGTTCCTCCGGTGTAGCCGTTCCCTTTTCGGGTTCTTGCACAAAAGTAATTACAATGGCTTCGCTGAAAACGTCCACGCTATTTGAGCATCACGGTTGACAGCGTGTCTTTGGTTTGAGGTGAATATTTTCAAACAAGAAAAATTATTTCCAGATCAAGTCGGAGTTGTTCATGTTTCAAATAAAAAGTAAATAATTTATTATTGAATTGACAAAATGATTCGTAGGCTTTTAATCAGCAAGTTGAACACATCAAATCGAAAAATCCTGATCTGAAACTTGCGAGAAGTAACGGTAACCGTATTCCGGGTTTTTATTACTAAATATACGAACATTTCGACGTACTTTTGCCGAAAAGTAGAAAGGTTACGCAAAAGCGATTGTCCAATTTCGTGTTGGAGGACGATCATTATAATTCATAAAACAGAGGTTAAAAGTCGGTGAAGGAGATATTCTGGCCATTTATTGCACGTTGTACCTACGTCTTGCACAACTCCTGGAGTAAATTTAATTGAATTAAAAGCGGATGCGTCAAGTTGTCGAATGACTATCAGCATACATTCTGGCAATTGCATGGCTAACATGAACGTAACGAGTTTAAAGGAAAGGTGAAATTGTTATGTCGCCAGCCGGGGCAATCCATATCTTAAGGTGGTGAGTTCGTGCCCGTGGCTAGCCAAACACTCGACCATTTATTATATCTACAGATTAAAAATAGCTGCTTGTAAATGTGAATGCAGCAATAAATAATTATTTGTAAATAGTTAAAAGAGAAATATTGAATAGTTACCCTCCCCCCAAAAACAATGTTTACTAATAAATTTAATCTCTAGCGTAATTTTTCATTTTCATAAGTTAGCAATACCTAATATGGGTTAGGTTGTCTTTTTCTTTCTTTCAACGTTGAATATTAGTCCCCGCTATTTACAATGAAAGTAAAGTCTCGTCAAATTGTGTGTGGTTGTGCGTGGTACAAAATTTTAAGTTATGATGGTTTTATTTCGTACCCCAACAGAAACAATGGTGACAATAGCTATTCAAATCCGAGGAGCCATTGTACAGCATAACTCCTCGGCCAAGAGACAATCCGGTTGCGCTGAATTTCACAGACATTTTTTATCAATTACTCGTCACAATTTCAGGTGAGGTACGATACATTTATACTATCTGATTCCCAAGAATATTACTACTTACTGAATAAAAGAAAAAAGTATTTTCGCCGCGTTACTTCTTCACAAACTTAAAAAAAGACCTGTGCCCGCGAAAGCTATCCCATAAGAGCCTGTTCAAATTTAAACTTGTTTAATTAAATAATTAGACCAGGAGGGGCCATTTTTTTCTTACAATCTTGAAGATCAGAGATTTTGCTTTCATTTAAAGTATTTTTTGTGTGTTCTTGAGCGTGGTCGATCTAAAGAACATAGTAAGTTCAAAGTCACAGTCGTTACTCCCTCTTTTTTCCTGACAACGTAAGGAATTGTCTCAGCATTGGAGAGGTAGAGCTAAATATAACCCAAGGTCATCGCGGAAACCGATCACCGCCGTGTCTCCTTTCTCGCTCTTGCATCGCTGCTCATGTCTGCCGCCCCCGACGGCGCCTCCAGCGGCACTCGCCCCTCCGCCGCCTGCGTGAGCACGCCGCCAGCCGGCCGCCCCGGCGACGCGTCGCCGCTCCACTTGTCCGTCCTCAATCGCGACCTGGGATCTCGATACCCATCTGTTTATTTATTTACGCAGCGGAGAGGCGCCCCGCCCTCATTGGCTGCCTCGGCGACTGAGCGGGCGCTGGCAGCAATGCTAGAGTGGCGATAAGGGAGGGGCAGTGCTGACTTGGTGGAGGATGGAGAGGTGATGGAAGAGAGAGATAATGGAGGAGGAGGGAGGAGGGGAGAGGAGGAGGGAGAGGGAGGAGGGAGGAGGAGGGGAGGAGGAGGAGGGGAGGGAGGGGGAGGAGGATGGAGGGAGGAGGGAGGAGGGATCGATCATAATCGAGAGGTGATTGTGGAATGTAGTGTTGATAGAGCGATGAATGAAAGGTGATGTGGCGATGATGTTGGAGAGGTAATGATGGAGGGAAAATGATGAAGAAATGGTAATAGAGGCGTAAAGATGCAGAGATGGTGATGCAGGATTGGTTTTACGTACCAAACTGTGCCTATGGCAACTGTCGAGAGTTAATGAGGTTCAAATAAGGAGGCTTGGCTTCTGAACACCGAACTTCTACATCAGTAATTTAAAATGCACGTAGAAATTGAAACAAAACTATGCAGACTCCGATCATGCGAGATGTATGTATGGTTTTACCTAGGAACCTAGATGCCTAGGAACTGAGCAAAAACCAAACAACATGGAAATAGTTTTGATTTTGACAAAATATGCAAATATTCGACTGCATTATTCCGCCTCTTCTCAAATTGCACCTACCAACTCAGTTCTCGAACTCGTGCTCACAACGCAGCTGACGTCCTGCGACAGTAAGATTCCAAGGAAGAGACCTCCCACCACTGAATATTTCTTATTCACGTATGTCTTTATGGAACAGAAAGGCTTTTTATAATTTTGGTAAGCCAAGAACTGTTGTACATACATATATACCATACCATATGTTATTTCAGTATTTCTGAAGTCTGTTTTGCTAAAATATTGAATTTTTCGCAATGTTTTTAGAGACTATTTTACGAGTTGTTCTTGACTAGCGTGCTACAATTAGGAAAATAATTTTGTGTGGTTATGTTACAACGTTACCAACAAGAACTATGTATTTATTGATTAAGTGAGGAAGAAAGTCGACATGGTTTCAATATGTCAATTTTTTAGCTCAGCCACCTTACAGGTAGTGAAAATATCGTGCAAGACACAACCGTTTTTAAATACATTTTTAAACGTGGCATATATCCAATTGAAACTTACATAACCTCAAGATGGTCACCAAAGAAACCCAATTGAGCTTATTTCAAAATCAGAGCATTTGTTAGAAAACATTGAAAGAATAGCTTTCCTTTATTAAATTTTCATTTTATTGTTTGGTGCATAGAATTCTCACATTAATTTCAATATAATGAAAACATCCATTCTTATGAAGAAGTCTTGAAAACGCTGCTGTAAAATACTTTTTCATGTGTTTGGAGTGTTTTCACGTTCTTTTCTATAAAATGATAAACTGTACTTTATTGAGACGAATACTACAACAAATACCTTATAATTAGTAGCAATGACATTCTAATGGGATTTTTCAACATTTCAAGCAAATCATTTGTGCCAGTACGGCAGGTGCTTCGTGTGGTTGCCGAGGTAGATATGCGACATCCCTTCATTCATGTCGAATCGAAAAGTAAACTCACAAGTAAATTCAAGTAAATTTAGAACGATCTCAAATAAAATATTTAATGAAACATAACTACAGACATAAAATATTTGAGATTCAAAGATTGGCGTCATGATAAAGGAAAATAAAGGTTTATTTGTAATGAAATAATTTACATACACAAGAGTTACGTACGTAGATGATGCTGTCTTTTTAACTTAGTGAATATGCAAGAGAAAAACATGAAAGTCAGCAAAACATTGGGTCTCCAATCCACACCAGTAAACATCATTGGGGATGTGCATATGTACTTCGCTTTCAAGCAATCTTCTCAGTTAGTATTGGCAATAACCACACTCTATTACTGAAACAAAAATACTCGGAGACTCTACACGGAGATCGCGTTTTTAATAGGCACCAGAAGGAGGAGATTTTAATGCAAGGTAGAAGAGGAGAGAGAGAGAGCGCGAAGCGACTAAAAGCAAAAAGAAGAGTGCAGAGAAGGCGTGTGGCGAGAATGAGCAGAGATGCGCCTTTTCCGCGGAGCAATCTCGGTGCTGCTATGCCCTCTGCACCCGGGATTACTGCGGATTGGAAAAAATCATCCGCCGCCTCGAAATCCCAGGCTCCCCTCCCCTCCCCGCCCTCCCTTCCCCCTTCCTTCTCCGCTTCGGAGGCCCGGCCCCGCTCTCCCGGCGGACCTGGCCGCTCCGCAGTCGGGTCCTTCAACTCTCCAACCCTGACCGAATCGTGCAGAGAAAGTTCAAAATTCGCTGCAAATGCTTCGTCATAACGTACAGAGTTACGCAACTTCAGAAACACTAATCGAATGTTCTTGATTGGTCCGAACCTGCTGTATTGATACTACTTGTACGTGGCTGTTGACTAAGAATACCAACAGTAATTGTAATAAAACTATTTATACTATATATATAAATATTTACGATGCTAATTAAATAAACTAATAACCAATATGTATTTCAGAAAAATACACATTACCCAACACGGGAACAGATCCACTCCGTTATTAAAATATAATGCAAATTCGAAGTTCTAATTCGGGGAGAAACGGTAGTAACTGGCAATAACTGAGCAAGCAATTGTGAACTTGGTTTTCTTGGTAGATCATTGGTATTTTGTAGGCCAAAATCTTTCTTGTGTTTGGCTACATAAGGGAAACTGGCAAAGAGACTATACCGAGAATGTAAAAGGTAAGTAATATTAATTTTAACTATGACATTTAATGTATTATTTGAATTTGGATTGTATAATTGTAAAGAACCTGTTATAAGTACTGTACTTCAGCTTCTGGGTCAATGACCCCCATCTCGATCAGGTTTTTGTCCAGTTTCCCTGATCCATTGGGCAAATGCAGAAATGTAAGATAGAATTATTGATGCTACAACGGAATATACTCCCTCGAAATATTAGAAACAGTATTGTAATTTGCGGAGTTCGAAGCTTTCGATTGATTGATTAGAGTTCTCGGGCGCGTCAGCTGCTAAGGTCATTCGTACCGTAAGTACAGCAAGGTGGTGGCGATATTCTTCGTTGGATGGTAAGATCTGGCACCGATCTACACATTGGCATGGGGGGATCCCCACAACCAGTTATAACGCACCAGCGCGACACTACCCCAGCCAGGACAAGCTCTGAGCTGCCGACGTGTTTTGCGATACGTATGACCGTGACGTGCATATAAGTAAGCGTGTTGAAGGAAGGGGTTATACCAGAAAGATTGCATGCGTTGCATGCGTGGTTCGCTTCTTAGAGCTTCTAACTGCTCTGACAAGCGCCTGGTGTTGATAGGAGAAACCACAATCGATCAGAACAGCGAGCGGTTAGCAATATCTTCCAGTCAGCGGCTGAATTCGATCTAGCTTTCTAGCTAGTGTCGAAATTCCTACCGCCGACAGGACTCGAAGCCTAGGTCCTCCCGGCCGATGGCACTGCAGCGTCTTCAACTGATGTCATGAGCCACCAGCAAGCCTCGAGAAAATTAGCGACCCGCGATGGGTGGCATTTTGTGATCTTTGGCTCCAGAAGCTGATCACGTGTAATCATTTAATTGTTTGGCTCTAAGCCAGCAGTCGTTCGCGAATAATTACTAGGTAGCGACTTCCGGACTTTCAGCTTGTTTCGTAGGGGAACTACTGCATCTAAACCCTGCTTCCCACATTTTTTCTATACCGCATTATCCGATGCTTTATCCGAGAGAATTACTACTCTACTTTTCGGCAAGGAACACTTGATTAAGAAATAGCCGAAATTCATAAAATTAGTTTAGTTACCATTATTTGAAAAATTACATCTGTTAAAATAATTCGTCAAATATACATTTTACATAAGATATCTAATTTCTCTGAGTTCATAACGTAATGACGGTTGATGTTATCAATAAAAAGTTTGCGTACAGTTAGACTTGTCAAAATTGGCTGAATATTGGTCAATTATTTAATCTCAGAGTTTTCATAAATCGAGAGACTTCATAACAGGAAAATTTTCGTTGTACACCACAGATCCTGCACGCCCATAATAATTTTGCTATCCACGCTCTCCTCAGCGCCTGTATTCCCCCGTCTCTCCGCGGCTAGCACTTACGGGGCCACGTGAAGGGTCAAATACGTTGTATCCACGTCGTGCAGGTGCACGCTTCCGCCACGACCCCTCGCAGCGCAGGCGCTGGCGACGCTGAAACCGCCCGTCCCCCTATCGCGCCTGGCCCGGCCCTGCGCCGCGCCGCGCGGCGTCTGTTAGGGGCGGGCGGCGCGTGAGCGGAATGCGGCGCGGGGCGCCAATTAGGCGGCGACCGACGCGCCAACGCCAGGGCAACTTCCGTAGCGAAACAGGCCAACTCGGACCGCGCGTGCAGCCTGCATCAGCAGGCGCAAGTACCTTTATCTGGGGTGGATGTTTAGATGAATCCCGAGTTTTATCCCCCTAGGTTCTTAGCTCTGCGGGTATGGTTTGTTGATGGTGAGGGATAAAAAGAAGGCACACACATATAGACAGAGAAATACACCCACAATACAAATACAGAGGTAGGGTTTGAACCAGCGATCTTCTGGTCCGAGATCGCTACGGCACTGCTGTCTTAACGATCTCAGCCATCTTCACCGAATGCGATAGCAGGTGCAAGTGCCTTTATTGGGGGGGATCAGCAGTTTAGATGTATCCCGATTTTTATCCACCAAGACTGTTAGCCGTGCGAGTGTAGATAATGATGATGATGATGATAGTGAGGAATGAAAGGACGGCGCAGACATATAGTCATAGAAAAATACACACATACCCGAGGCGAGACTCGAACCCGCGATCTTCTGGTCCGAGGTCTCTATGACACTACGGCGCTAACGACTTCGGCCTCATTGACCGGTTTCGATAGCGATATTCATGGCGTGTTTCTTTAAAACACAAGGGAGAGTCAGAAAGAAATTTCTTCTATTTGTTTACGTATATAAAATTAGTTTTGAAAAATTTTGAATTAGGCACCATTTTTGAAGCCACCTTGAACAATCCACCGCAGTAACTGTCTGCGTCGACATGAGGCATCACAGCAGTCGTTTGAAAAATGGCCCTCATCGGTGTTCGTAAGAGACCGCATTGTGGCAGGTCGTTGACTCCTGTCACTCCGCGGCAACATTCAGCAAGTCGATGACATCATTCGTGGCGATCGCTGGTTGACTGCAGACAAATTGAGGGAGATAATGCGACACAATTCATCTGTCACATTTCACCTTCTGCATTCAAGAATTTAATAACACAATGCTGTCTCTTACGAACATCGTTGCCGGCCATTTTTCAAACGACTACTGTGCTGCCACATGTTGACGCAGAAGGTTACTACAGCAGGGTATTGCAGAACAAGGTTTGAGAAAGTGACAAATTCACATTTTTCACTAGAAAAAGTAGGAATACCTTCTGACTATCCCTTGTAGATGATATGCAGATTTTTTAATGGAGGATCTCCAGGACAGGACAATGATTTTATTTAATACCTGTGGACCCCGCAATGATATTGCAATGAATTACACATTATACATTACTGGTCACGTGATTGTTAATTACGTTTTATACTACACTGTGCAAACATTATAACTGACGAAAGACTTTGTCGCTGGTATGGGTTTGTTCTGTGGCCTGGTTTGGAACAGGTTGTCAAGTAGCCTATTGTTAAAACGTTCTCTCTCAAATTTTGGCATGTGTTCGCTGATACTGTCTTGGAGAGAGCTTGCTCCAGCTGTGGCGGTGCCACGCACCTGTAGGGGGAAATCCCTGGACCCTGGAAAGCCGACGTGTCTGTTGGTGCCGTATCTCACCAATACGAGTGGGAGGGGCATAAAACATTCACTATACCGAATTCATGATCATAGCTGCTGACCTGCCCAGCAACATCAATGAATCATTTTTAGACCCAGCCAATCAGTCCGCCGCGCAATCGCCCATCCGCCATCCCGCTTGGAGGCGAGTGCGCGCGTGGCCTCCGCCTTCCACCTGCGACGCCGCTTCGCCCACTGCCCGCCGCGGGTGCGCGTGACCGGTTTCAAGTGCTGCGCCTTAAGAGGCGCGGCGCCGGCGGCGCCGGGGGAGGGCAGGACAGAAATAGCGCACTGGGCCCGTCCGGCCGAAAGGCGCGCAAAGCCAAGACGCGAAGAAAGGACGGAACGGAAGAGAATAGTAAGCAGAAGAATTTAGGTGATCGGGGTTTTGATGAAACTGTTGGGCCATTTGAACGATGCCGTTTGTAACATTTGAGTTCCCATGGACCCGGCAATGCTTAGCTATTGCAGTGCATCACACACCACTAGTCACGTGATGTTTAATCACGTTTTACGTTATGCTGTGCAAATATTCTGATAGATGAAACGCCTTCCTGTAAGTATGAGTTTGGTCTATATTCAGATTTGGATATGGTAGTACCCTATGGTTGAAACGTTCTTCCTGAAATGTGATGATGTGTTCGCTATGACACTATCTTGGAGAAACTTGCTTTACATGTCGGAGATTCTGGTAACAATTCCGTCAGATATTTCAAAGTCTGAGAAGCACAATATCTGTAAGCAGTGAGGACGCGCTTAATCTTTGACTGAGCAACGGATTGCGTAGAGCCCATAAGCATTTGAGTCGACATAATTTAATAAATTATCGATAACGCCGACACATGTCCAAATTAATTCAGACCACTCCTTAAACAATCCCATCACTATTAAGGACAAAATGCGAAAATGTACGCGTAATCGGTTGAGGTTTTTGTGACTGCGTGCAACACATATACGCACATTATCATTTATTTATATAATTATGTGTCTAATTTCTATATAATGACTAACTATTACAGACAATAGAATTTAATAAAATTTTCATAAGTCTTACGTTAATCATTCAGTCTAATAACTATTGAAAAAAATCTTTATTAATTTGTCTAGATATTAGCGGTTACATTATCAGTTCAATGAAAACAGATTTAAAATGTATTTATGTATTATTTATAACAAACTGTTTTATTTCCTAAAACATATTCGGCATAACCCTGTATGAGAATGTTCGGATGCCAACATCCTTCGATTCACTTTGCTAGACCTCTGCCTCTATGCTTTAACATCCATGACACCCGTTAACGCCTTTTTCACTACATAAGAGTGGTTCATAAAAATAAGTTCCCAATTCTCCTTCCTTTTGGTTCGGTACTTTCTGTCATTTGGCCCCATTTGATGTCATTGTTGCCATTTGGAGCCACTGCGCGAGCAGAGGGCGGGCACCGTCGCGTTTGCGGCAGGTCGACAGCATACTTCACCTCGGGCCTTCTGCCTCGGGATCGCGCACGTCAACGCGTCGGCGGCACGGCCTTGCCGAAGCCTTATCAGGAAAATGGCTACTTGGGAGGCCCGTTGCCGCCAATTGTTGAGGACACCACGCCTCAATACCCGGCTCTGCCGAGCCACGACAGAACGACCCGGAAAATAAACCAATAAAAACCCATGCGGAGGACGCTGTCTGCAGTGAAGACTGTTGTTTTTTGTGATGTACGTACGTGCGCTAGCGCTTATGTATTGAAATCGTGACTGGTTTCTCAAACAGCTCCTAAAGGTGATGTTGGAAAAAAAACTCCGGTTAATCCTCTTTGCTTGCATTCCAACTTAGCCATTAGTTTTCTCATTTCCGTTTCTTCTGTGCTTCTCACTCTTCAACTACTTTACCTTACTTATTATTGTTTTTCTACTGCGCTGTGAATGGTTTGTTGGCGTACTGCAGCAGGAAATGTGGTGAATGCAAATGAGATAATGCGATGTACTGATTATCGACGAATGGCCATATCTATTCCTTCCATGTCCCACACACATATGACTAAAACACTCAAGTCTTATGTGGGGCTCCGCGCCGTTCATGTCCCACTTCAATCACCCGCGCCAACTCCGCAGGCACCTGCGCTTTACTCTCTTCTTTTATTCCGCGCAAGCGTTGTACGTCGTCTCGTCTTTCATTTCCGCACACACTCGACGCTCTCGTTTCTGTCTCATTTCACTCGCTCTCGCTCCCCGCGGAACGCCCGCCATGTTGCTTCCTTTTATCTAAACAGACGAAAATTAACCGCGCCCTTCATGCGCAGGCACTCTTAGGCCCTTCGTCTGGAGTCGCCCTTCAGGTCCCCTCCGCCCCCCTCCCCGGCCCTTGAGGGCGCACCTCCGCTCCGCCTGCAGCGAGCTTTTCAATCGCGACGAAATGATTCCGTGGCCCTGAATAACCGTGTAATTGCGAGGAATAAACTATTGCGCTGGGCTAGTGCCAATTGAAGCGAATCGGAAAAGGGGTTTCCTTTCAGAACAAACATCGATTTCTACTCGACGCCGAGCGCGCTCCATTGAACAGCGCCGCCCAGCAAATCGTAGCGAGCGAGCGCCGCAGTGGGTGGCCGTGAGTGGGTCGTGGTTTGGTGAGATGTGCTTCGAGATGGGGACTGGGGAGGAGAGGTGAGGTATGGTGAAAGGTGATTAGGCACAGAGGTGGCAATGGGGAGATGAGGTGGGTGGATGGCGGACTGGGAGGGAGGTGAGGGAAGGGTGATTGAGCATAGAGGTGGGAATGAGGAGACGAAGTATTGGGAAAGGTGGGTGGGTGGGTGGATGGATGGGAGGTAAGGTTGGTGGAAACGTTATTGGGCACAGAGTTGGGAATCGAGAGATGGAGTGGTGGGGAGGTGGGAACGTGAAGAGATGAAGAGGAAGGTAGATGGCGATGGGTGGTAATATCATAAACAAGATAGAATAGGAGGGAGAGAGAGAGAGTCAGACGGGGTGAAAGGACAACAGTTACTCGACTTTGCGCAAGAATCCCTCCGCAGCAATGATGGAGCTCTCTTCCCAATGCGCTAACTTCAGAGCCCCCTCTCCGTTGAGTCGATGATGGCCAAACCAGACGCCATCTCATTTCATTTCGCATCTTTGTTGTTGTACGAAAAGGGCGGCGTCTACTCTTCTAATTCACGGGGTAAAAGGCGTGATTAAAATGCAAAGAATTTACTTACGATTTATTTTATTTGTTTAATTACTACTTCCAGTATTCTAGAAGTTTCAATTTTTCAAAACTGCGAAGCTTTCACTTTTGATTACAAGTATTTTGAGAGACTTGAGCGATTCATATCCTCTCAAATGATTTTAACATATTGAAATTTGATTCTTATAGTGCGAGTCTTTGCATTATTATTCGGTAATTCAATTGTTTCACCACTCTCCTCTGATATTTCTAAGATAATTACGTTTGGTTTTTGTGTTCATAATCATAAATTTGCTTTTTCCGAACATAACTTATCTTACTTCTCTACTGTTTCTACTGTTCTTTGGTGTAAGGTGGATGTCGAAATTTTCAATCGTGTTTCGGCGCATGAATTTGTACCAAGTAATGGTCTCTCCTGATATACATCCATACACACTGATATACAGTTTAACACAATATTACAGAAAACATTCGGACTTGAATTATGTGATGACTTTTTTTAAATCTTCCCATAAAGTTGTTCTCGTACTCCATACAAATGTGCCATGCAGATCCACAGTTTGAGAACCCCTGCTCTACAGAAATAAGATTTTTTAAATTCCTTTCTCAAATCCGTGCGAGTACAGCAATAACACGAGCTGCGTGATTCCTTTCCAAATTATACCAATTTACATTTTTTATATACCCTCGGATTAAAATGAAAAATTTACTTCGAAGTTGTCTTACATACAGCGTTTGTGCTACTCAAGAAAATTATATTAACCGGAACTGAATAACGAGTTTCACAATATTGATTTGACTTATTATTTCTTCAACTACATTTACATCATACACAAATATTTATTTCAACCATGAACATTTTGGGATTTTGATAGAAGTATAATCATTTATTTTCTTCCAGTAAGTATAGGAAGAAAAAGTATTGGAATTACTTCAACAACACGATCTCTACCGTAAAATTATTGTTTACCCTTCTTATGAACTGTATCTTCCCGCACACATCAGAATGAAGATCAGCTACTTCTGTTACAAGGGCAATGAAGATCGGCGCAGGTGGTGAGGAGATACACGAAATTATATATCCACGAAAATCGGGTGTCTGTGTGGGTAGATGGATGTAAGAATGTATCACACATTACTTGCAGAGGGTCAGAATAAACGCTTTTGAGCAGTTACTGGGAAACTGCATTAGAAGTAAGATCTAGTTACGTCATTCCAGATACCACTAAGATGTTTTAACTTTTCTAGGTATTTTAAATAAAGTCCGGGGACATTTTTGAAATGAAAATTAATAAACGGCATTTATGAAAAAAACAGTTGCAAAATCTTTCTTAGCAGTTTTGGTTTGAATAGAGAAAAGTGCATTTACAACTGTGGTAAAGTTCCAATTTTCATCAAAACCTCTCAAAGTTTGGAAAATTTCAAAAGTGCGATTTGTTTTCCGAATGTATAACACACACCAAGGTGAAAGTCAGCCATTTCAATTGTGTAATGCAATTTTTCAAAAAAATATGAAAAGTTTTTAAGTCATAACACTAAGAGAAGGAAAAGTTTTGGTATGTCAGGCATTCCAACTAGACTTCTTTTCCTCACGAAGAGAATATTGTATCGTTCTTTTTATTCCTACAATCACCTCTCTCGTCATTAACAATTCCGTCACCCCAAGAACAACAGCGATTCTTCTAGCGAAAATTCCACCCCCGCAGCCTTAATCAGAAGGGACTAAAACGTGCCCGGCGGACAGGTTCGACGAGACGTCCCAATTAATTCGGCGCGCTGTGTATCTTTTATTCCCATTCAAACAAGCAATTTCCCAGAACATTTGAATCAAGCTATTCAGACGCCCGCTCTCAACAGGAGGGCGGGAATGAAAAGGTGCGAAGGAAGAGTCTGCACGGTACTGGACTGTCGCAGCAAATTCTCCCCAGGGGGCTGCAGGAGGCGGCTGCTGGGAGAGGAGTGTGTAGGCGCGAAGGAAAAGTGGATGGAGTGGAAGGAGGAGGAAGGAGGGAGCAAGCGAGGGAGTGCTGAGTGGGGAAGTGTTGCACGTGGGATAAAAGAGAAGTTCCGGTGTTGGCGGAGGGAGGGTCCTGGCAGCAGGTGAGTTTTAGCGGAAGATGCGGTCTGTCGGAAGGATGGAGGTAGTGGAAAGTGGGTACTAGCGGGAGTTGAGTTCTGGCGGAAGGTGGGTGCTGATGGACAGTTGGTGCTGCCGGATGTTGATGCTGGTGAGTAGTAGCGGAGGGCAGGTGCTAATGTTACCATTGTGCTGGCAGAGGGTGGATGTTGGCGGAGGGAGGGTGGGTGTT
>BOPP01000094.1:3765477-3817871 GCA_017312745.1 Gryllus bimaculatus
GGGGGGCGAGCGGAGGGGAGTTGGCGTGGCGTGGAGTGCGGTGCAGCGGCGGCTGAAGAGGCGCGAGGCTGAATGGGCGGCGCGTGGGGCGGCGTGTCAGGGCGCCCGAAAGAGATGACGCGCGTCGCGTAGCAAAGCGTCGAGGACGCGTCACGGACAGCGCCTGTCGAAAAACGCGCAGGGGGGGGTGAGGGTCGGTTGAGCAACGGTCCCCGGGGTCCGACGGGGGTGGACAATGCGGGAGTGAATGACGAAGAGAATACTTTAAATAGCGTGATGTGGAAAGGAATAACTTTTACTTTTTAATGAGTGGAAAAACATTTTATCGAGTGCATCACTGACCATCAACACAAGCAGTGTTCTTGTTATTTAATGTTCCAAACATCAAACAGAGAGATTGACACTTGATTTGAAGATTTTAAATTGATCCTTTGATAATTAATTTTCGAGTATGATACGAGTTTTTGTTATGTTATTCCTTTGTACAAAGCTTAATGATAATATTTTCCATAGCAAATTTGGAGCTTTAACACAATGCTTTCTTGTTTTCTTATTTGCTACTTGACGTCGGGTAAGAAAAAGCTGCACGAAAATACAAGCTTTTCCAGTTGTTTGAAAGGCATCAAGGACTGATTACGTGTTTGCAGCATAAGAAGAGAAATACCTGCGTGCATATGGCTTAATTATACAGCACAAACAATGTAATGAGATCAGAGACTAAGTTTCCTTTGTCTTAGGCTGTTAGTGATCGTAGTTGACAGAAGAAACATCAACTCCCTGCTTAAATGAAAACCTTCGTAGGGAATTAGTGAGGCAAAACAAATACAAATATTTAAGTAACGCTTGAAAGTATTGTGTCGGTATTTTCTTCCTGTACGTATAACAATTTTCCAACAGTATGTGTAATAATTTTAGTTTGTGATTTTGCGTAAAATTCAATTGAAATGTGATTCATTATTTTCAGATTACTTCGTAGTAAAAAAAAAAATATGTGTACGACAAATGTAGAGAAGCGATCAAAATTAGCACGCGACCTCCAAATAAGAATCACTCACTCGACTGTCGCATTCCTCAATTTCGTCTAAATAGACTGAAAGCAAATGAAATATTCCGAGGCGCGCGCGTGGAGGGCCGATTGCACCCTNNNNGGGGGGGGGGGCGCGGAGTGGCCCGTGGAGGGCGCCGATCGCTGTCAACGCCCGGCGCCCGCGTCAAGGGGCGCGAGGGCGGGGCCGAGGGCGCCCCGGAGTCCTCAAGGGGGCGGGGCGGGGAGGTCCTCCATCAGCGGGGTCTGCCCGCGACGCCTCGCGTCCTCCCGGAGGCCTCTCCACCCGGCGCGGCGCGTGGGCGGGGCGCGGGAGTGGAGGGGGTGTGCATCTCGTACTCGCAGGGCCCGTGGGAAAGAATGCTGTGGCGGGCGCAGTCATGTCTGTGTCGCCGGGAAGGTAACTAGCTTTCCAGAGTTCGGGGGCACTGCGTCCAGAACGGCCGACGAATGGTTTAGAAGTAAGCGTTGTACAAATTGCTTCGAGAGTGTGTGCGTCACTGAATACCTGTCCCTTGAAAGTATCCTGGAAATGCCGATTGAAAGTTATTGCCTCAAAAGCGATATTAATTCCCATTTCCCCTACTAAAGCATTTATCCATTACAATTAAATCCACCAGTTAAATTTTAAATTGTCAACGTGTGTAAAACAGCTTGAATCGAAAGGATCTGGATTTAGTATTCACATTTGCTTACGATTGCAATAATTGCATTAACTTCCTACGGCCAGATAAGAAGATTTAGCAGGCAAAAGTTTTTTGTTTGTAGAAAGAGCTGTCCACTCGTAAGAGACGGGCAAAATCAGGTAGGTGGGTCAAACCGGGTACCGAGGTGTCAGCCAGGCGCGTGCTGCTACGTGGCGGCAAAAGCTATCATCGCATTCCTAGCGTCTCACCATTAGTTTTATACGAGTGCTCAAATACACCACTTGTTGCGCAGACTGGTGAGAAATTTTTATGAAGACAATGATCTTCATTTTGGTCAAATTCCTTGGTGAATTTTAATTGAGAACAATGTAGCACTTTGAAAATTCCGGCCATTACCCCATTCTTATGACAATCAATAACGGGAATCTAAAGAGAAAATGTTATCACGTTTTGTAAAATAACTCCTCGGTGAATATTTTACCCAAGTACTATTGTAATACTTACTTCACCCAATTATTGACTGAAGAACGTTGCCGAATTGTTGATAAAATTTGTATGTATGTGTTTGACATATTAGGATCGGATTAAAATGACTTTTGCCAGGGCGGGATGTTCCTAGACCTATACCCTGCTTTTATTTATTATCCTCTCCCTGGGTTAAGGGAGTCATGCGGCGAGCTTGGCGTATTTCCATCATCGCGTATTTGGCCTCTTGGGGCTTTTCTTTAGTCACATAATAATATAAACTGAGACGATTCTATTAGGACGCTACCGGTGTATTATTGCCCGACCAAGAATCAAACCTTGGATTGCACCACGAACAAATAGCAGATCGTCCAGGAACCATCTGAGGGTCTATGAGAAAATTTAATATTCTTAATAATTACTTACGACGTTTCAAGCAAAATATTGCGAAGGAAAATTTCAAGTAATTAGGGAAAGCGCGTAAACAACTAAGCACATCTGTCGGCCTCTGAACACTATTCCATCAGGCGCAAGAAACTCAACGACTAAAAACCGTCAAGTATTGTTTTGAGAGCATACGTTTCCGTGGCCGGAGTCAGTATTTACTAGGCTATCCGGGTGATGCCGCGTTCATGGCGAAGGTGCCGACGTTTCGGTCGCCATTCTGCGACATTCCTCAGGGCGTAAGGTCGCAGAATGGCGATCGAAACGTTGGCTCTTTCACCATGGACGCGGCGTCACCCGGACAGCCTAGTAAATATTGTTCTATCACCTATTCGAGATCGCAACCTTGACCTCCCAATCACTGTTTTGTTTAGGAGACAAGCGGTAGACATTTTCGCACGGCAGTTATCGATGTTGTCAACTAAGAAAAACTTAAAAGAAAAAAAACCTGCTCTGAGGGTGCAGTAGAATTTTTCAGATATTTTTTTCGTGTATACTGACCAATAGTCTTACTTAATATCACTTGGCAAAACCGCAGATGTCATGTAGTTCCATGCTTTCATCATTAGTAATATTATATAACTAAGATCATCTGAATACTCCAACTTAAACGTTAAGAACCAAACAGTTACCAAATCTAAGGGACTTCTTTCTTATGAATCATCAGTATTAAGTATCTACCCTTCATTCTTAACAATATGTCTTGATTTTCTCGATGCACCGGATTCTCTCCGCTAAGTTGGCTCTACTGTTACATTCCCTTATTTCCTTATACATATTCTATACTATTTCTTTATTTAATGCCAATTATCGTTCAATCGCCACTTACTTCCTACACCCAGTAGTTTCTTGTCTCGCATACCGTATTCCATATTTTCTCAGTCAATCTTCCATTCAAGTGCACGAGGTGCCACATGAAGCGCAACGCAGGGAGATGGATGGTCTCGGTTCGACCACAGGCGAGGTCAGCGGGGGGTGCAGTGCCTGTCCAGGCAAATGGAAGGGAAGGGGGAGGAGTGGTGGCGTGTGGGTGCACCGTCAGATACAGCGCTCCCCCACTCGCTTTGATGTCGCTCAGGGCCCTGGCCTTCTTCCCGGCGCAAGGGCTCTTTCGCCGATCGCTGGCGCTCCGCCGCACCTCAAAGGGACACGGGCGGAGGCGGAGGCGGAGGCGGAGGCGGAGGCGGAGGCGGAGGCGGAGGCGGAGGCGGAGGCGGAGGTGCTGGCGGCGGAGGAGCGCGGGGAAGGTCGTGGAAGTGCTGACGATAGGGCCCAAAGATATTGCAGTGCAAATAAAGACGATGGTGCTGATTACGATTGTTAAAGTAACGATGGTTAAAGTAACGAATAAAATTATGAACCCAATTATTAATTAAGACCCCAAATTTACAAAAGTGTCCATTTTAAAAATATGTTTTTACATAAAGCGCTCTATAACTAGTGGTGCAACAGAATGACACAAACGTCTCGCCCTCTTTAATCGAGGATAGCTTTTCGGTATTGTCACCCCCTCGTCCCAGCTCCAATCTATCGGCGCACGAACATTGTTTCATTTTTTTCAATGTTCATATGTCTTTAAGAATTTCTGTATGCAAATTTGCATTGGTGAATTTCCAGCCATTCTTGACAAAATCAGGTTAAAATGTTTCTGAAATCGCGCAAGTTCGAGCTCATTTGCAGAGAGAAGTTCTGAGTTTTCGAGAAAGTTCCTTAGATATTATTTAAAGCAATTGTGTTTACAAATGTAATAATGTATTCAAAATGCCCATAATGTAAAAATTAATGACGTGAGAGATTTAAAAAAAATCTGTGTAGCTTCAAACACCTTTGCATAGTTGAAAAATCAAAGTAACACATCAAAATGACAATTATGTCTTGCCATAAACGCGTATTGCACTATCAGCAGAGAAAGAACAAAAAAAATTGAAGCGATTTTTGAAAAAACTTGTTTTTCGAGTTATTAAATATTGACCATATTTCAATCAAAATTACGCGAAAACTATTAATATTTCGGGGAAAATGTATATTCCCTCATTTTTGTTTCATGATTTTCTCACTTGAAGTCAATCATTGCTGTTAATAACTGGATGTGTCACACAAAAGTAACCCTCCCCACCATCACTATCATTTCAAGCCACTGTTGTCAGTACGCTCAACCCATCTAGGGTTCGCGTGCAAGGACTGCTCAAGACACCCGTGCAGACCGTAGCACGACCATTTGTTTAATGTGCAAGACAGATGCAAATGGCACGCGAGAACAGTGTTAGAAGGCTCTAGCTCCAATGAATGACACTCTCAAAGCCATGCAGTGCAGACTACAGATTTTTCTAAATATAAATGTCGCAAGCCTCTACAGGTATGAACGACATAGTTATATGAAATAATATTTTAGCAGTATAATTTTAACATGCTTATATGACTGTCAAGTCCATTCGTTTCTTTGTTTGGATTGAACTCAGTTATTATTTGACGCGTTAAAATTGATGTAGAACAGCGATTTAGTATGAAGAGGATCATTTCAACAATTTAGTGATACAAATTTCTTCATTACGCACATTTTTTTACCTTCTCTATTTCTTGAATATATTAATAAAATCAATATTGTTTAGGGAAAAAATAATTAAACGAATTTCTACGCTAAAATTGCATTACTTTGTATGAAAGCGCCAAATTCATACCTTGTTTAGTAATAGTGATTTTACTTTAACAGAAATAAAATCATATGATTGAAAGCGGAGTAAACCGTATGTCAAACTTTCGAAACAATCAAACTCACTGAAATTTGAATGCTGATTAATGTCTTACTGTTGAATCAGCGTATTTGGTCCAAGTTCGAATTTTTAAAGGGATGATTAAGTAGACCAAGCAGTGGATAAATGAAAATCAATGAAAACATTTACAGACGCTTTCATTAAATAAATAATTTGAATCTA
Organism: Gryllus bimaculatus; assembly: GCA_017312745.1. Lineage (NCBI taxonomy): Eukaryota > Metazoa > Arthropoda > Insecta > Orthoptera > Gryllidae > Gryllus > Gryllus bimaculatus. The sequence goes on from BOPP01000094.1 coordinate 3,771,012, forward strand.
TGGCTATGAAAAGAATCTGGTCCCTATTGCTGCGGGATGTCTGCGATGTTGCATGTTTACAAAGGTGTTGAAAGTTCTCTTTTATGTATGTTTTCCAGTCTGTAATCGACAACAGGTAAAGGTTGATGCACTATTGCCTTCGTTTGTTAATTCACGACCGAGTCTATTTTCGAATGTACTAATAAATAACGTTTTTTTGTCGCTTTCTTTGGTGAAGTGTTTTCATTAGTAATCCATTCAATAATTCCTTCCAGTTGAAAAACTTTCCTTGCAAACAGCAAGGTTCAATACCATAAACAACTAATCCATTGTAAAGGCGTAACTCTGTTGATCTCTTTCAATTAGAACACAAATTTAAACTTGCATACTTCATCACCACTCCAAAACAATTCGGATGAAAGTTTGATGCAACATTTTGTGGAATATAATCAGTGAAAGGTCTTATCGCATAAAGAGACGTAGAAAAGTAAACAACTTAGAACACAAATGTGAATGTTCGGCATATACCTTCGTGATAAGTTTGGTATTATATTTCGGAATAGCCATTGAAATATATTCAATGCATAGTTCCCATTCACGCTCTCAAGTTCGATCACGCAAATATTTATTTCAAAAGAAGGAAGAGTAAAGTAAAAGAGCACAAGACTAACAAATGTTGTCAAGGAAAGAATGTGGATAAAATTTGAAAGTTATTAGTGCCGCTCGAGATATAATAATAAAGATATTAAGAAATTCGTGGAAACCTTAATTATTCAAATCCAAAACTACGACAATGAAGTGATTCCGATGACCTTTCAAAAACATAGTACTCAGCGTCGTAACAACCGAATTGTACCATGGAAGAGCGCACCCACCTTCCAGTCTCCAGGCACAACGAGGCGGGCAGCCTGAGTACTAAGAGAGTGCCGAGGCCAGTGAGACAGCGCGTTGGTGCAACGTTCGTTTAGTCACTTTCTATGGAGGAGCGTTTTCATTACTAATCAATTCAATATTTTCTTCCAGTTGAAAAACTTTTGTTGCAAACCGCACGGTTCAATACCATATACAACTAATCCATTTTGTGGAACATAATCACTAATCCATTCCTATTTCTGTGGAACATAATCACTCAAATGTCTTATCGTATAAAGAGACGTAGAAAAGTAAACAACTTGGAACAATTGAAAAACGTTTCTTGCAAAAAGGAAGATGCAATGCCATATACGTTGTAAGGGCATAACTCTGATTATCCATTTCAAATTCATGTACCACAAAATGTAAACTTGCTTGCCTCATCGCCTCCGCAACACAATGCATTTTACCTTCGCGTAGCGCCACAACCTCCGGTCGCAGGTCGCCGAGTGCAGCGAGTAACGAGGCATGCAACTGAGGAGAGTCGCGAGAGGGCGAGGCGGCGCGGGCGGCACACAGATTAGATACGCTCCTCAAAGGCCTCCGGGCGGCGGCGGGGCGACGGCAGCGCGCTCGCGCGGCGGAAGAGCGCTAAGACTGCGCGCGGCCGCGGCTCCGCCCGCCCGCCCGGGGCATTTACATGCAAATGCACTGCTGCGCCGGATCTCGCACCTACGGCGGGCGACGGAAGGCGGCGCCAGCGCAGCCTCTTCCGTGCTCCTCAGGTATACAAATCTACAAAGCAATTAAGAGCAAAACCGAGTGAAACGTAGGGGACATTGTTTGGCTATTTAATTGCTAATTAATTACCATAAAACTAATTTAATTGCCATTTATTTTTTAAAAAACGCAGTGTTTTTTCAGCTTGATATCAAGGTAGCAAAACATTCATAGCTTCTACTTCCTTAAACTACAAAAACTATTATTTTTTGGCTATTTAATTGCTAATTAATTACCAAGAAATTTATTTAATTGCGCTTCAGTAAAAAAGAAACGCGGTGTTTTTTTACTTGATATCAAGGTACCAATTAAATAGCCAAAAAATGTCCACTAGGTTGCACTCGGTTTTGCAGTTAATGGCCTTGTAGTTTTATATACCTGCGCTCCTCTCCCGCACGCGCCTGCGCGAATGGCCCTTCTGTGCATCGCCCACCCGCCTCGCTGCAACGCTAACTCTGCAGTCCCGCTGACCGGGAGGTTCTAGGTTTGAGTGCGTGACAGTCAGGTCGAATTCAGTCGCTTGCCAAAACTCGCTTGTATCGAAGGCGACGAACTGACGAATGACACTTCACATGTCTCGATTGGTGGAAGGGACGTAGTCTACACCTGAGTGACGGACGAATAGACTCGCAGTTACTCAATTACTTTATAGGGGGTCATCAAGCTAACCAGTTCCCTTACATTTTTCCATGTTTTCTAGATGTTCATTTAATGCAACCATCATGTCTCTCATAATCAGATTAATATTGCACTTGTAACCCTTTTTACTTTCCTTCTTCGTCACATTAATCTACTTACCATTTTTGTGTGGTCATATCTCATTTTTCCTAAACAATCGTGCTCTACCACTCACGCCTACGTGCTCTGTTCAAAGACTTCTCCTAGACCTTATTTCTAGGCATCAGCGTATATCTTTGCTAACGCATTACTATTCCTTCTGTTTTCTTTCCACCTGTAGTCAGTTCCGTTCCCACCTGCAGCAGATCTTTTCTCCAAGGCAGTCTGTACATTATACGCCTGCCTGATTCTCTAAAGTCATGCAGGTCCACAACCATTTCCATGCAATTCTCATGCTCTCCACATTAACGATCTGACTTTCTCGCCTTGCCCGCCGTCCCCGCTCACAGACCCAGTTCACACACCCGCCCTAGCCACACCTCGCTTCGCCTTCCACCAGGCTGCTTCCGCCGATCCCCCTGCGTTACCATCTGCCCGCCCGGCACCTCCCTCCACTTCAGCTGCCTCGCCCCGTTGCAATCCGCGCTGCTTCCGTTCCTCCCGAACGTCGCCACATCCGCTCCCCCGCCCCCGCCAACTCCCCTGCGTCCTGCAATCGCCGACCCCGCCAGGTCTTCTGTCCTCTTGCGGCCTCTCCTGCCACTCGAGCACTGCGTTTCCATCGAGCCGCTGCCATCACCACCAGCGCACGCCACTGCACGGGAGCTCAGCGAGGCCTCGCCATCCCCGCTTGCCTGGTCTTTCTACCCGCGCACACTCACTGTTCCACTCCATCCTTCCAACTTTGCCTCGCCGCCCCCCCCCGTTCGTCCGGCTGCATGCGTTCTCCCGCCACTTCCCCGGGGAGGCAGTTTCCCACCCACCTCGCAGGACGTCCCCCCTCCACTCCACCCGCCCGTTCCTTCATCCCCGCCACTCCCCCCCGCTGCACCTTTCTCACCGTCCCTGCACTGTTCCTCTGGCTGCCTCTGCCCCCCTTGCCATTCCCCCTCCGACTCAAACCGCCTCACCATCCCCGCCCGTTCCTTCCCGCCTCGCCGTCCCCGCCCCGTTCCTCCGGCTGCCTGCGCCCGCCACCGCGCGGGCGCTCGTGTCCCGAATCTCCATAACAAATGAGCGCCGGCTTCCAAGGCGGTAATACACGGCGCGAGCCGCCCTGGCCTCCGCCCCCTCCCCCTCCCTCCACCCCTTCTGCTCGAGGGAGCTGAGCTGCTCTGTTCCGGAGAAGAACGCGCACGCGTACACACACACACGCACACGCACGTATGTCAACAGCGCATTCTTCTGCCTCATTTACTCGCGCGGCGAGAGCGGAGGCGGCGGCGGCGGCGGCGGCGTGCGAGCCAACGGAGGCTGAGGAGGCGCCGGCGGCCGCCGCTCGCGGAGTTGGCGATGGCGACGGTGATTAAACGGCCGAAAATAAAAAGAAGGACGTGAGAGGTATGAAAACAGAGAAAATGACATCAAGAGCTGTCGGAACTACAAGAGATGATATGGTAGATATAAGATACAAAAATGAGTAGATCACCCCTCTTGAATACTTTTTCTACGTTTGTTTAGTTATCTACCTTAAATTGAATATATATGTTTTCTTTTATATTTTTAAATATATTTTCCCAAATAATTCATTATACAATAGTGTGCTTGCGTTTTCCAACATTTATAATATTCGAAATTATTAATTTTTAATTGCATGATAATAACTACATATACAACAAAGATAGCCATGAGCCATGCTACTGATAAATTATGAAGGGACATATCTGACTTCAAACGATAGTTTCTTTATTAATTAACATTATATTTTGTATATGAATTCAAGTATGTGAGAGCAAAAGCAAAGTGTTTGTAAATTTGGATTTGTTTAATTGTTTCTCTTTATTTCCCTAATTTTCTTCAAAAGAATATAACAACATATTCCATATCAATATTGAAGTAAACTTTTGAAAAATATTTTAGTTTGACATTTTCGATAATCTCAATTTAGTCAATTTCATATCCGCAGCTAATCATGAAACGTTTTCAATTTTTCGATATTTCAACACAATGGTGAATGTCTTCTGAATGGGAATAGTGAAAGGAGGAGTCAATACAATAAATACTCTTAGCTTCTGAAGTGATAAACAAGGCAAACATACGCGATGAATGTGAATAATTGCATTAACGCCATTAGATTTAGTTTAAGAAATTGGAGGTGACCTTCAAACACAAGAGTCACCAAGAAAGTATCGGAAATCATAAATGACTTGACGAAAATAACACTCAGTACTAACAAAACTCGTCTTGTAATTTAATTAAAGTGCTGTGTACTCTATGATGCACTTACGAACTTGGAAGCATTGTGGTCTCTAAACATTCTATTAGCATTACTCCATGGAGACAACCTCTTTTTAGAAATATTATTTCTAAACATATATTATATGTTTAATCTTTTCCGTACGGGCTTTACTTAGTAATTCCTTTGTGTGACATATCACATTTGAGTTATAAATGTCCATTCTACCGTAGAACCCTATTCCACGAAAGAAAAATGAATGAAGCGCATAAGCGTTTCGTGCTAGAAATATATTTTAAGCGCCATCAAAGGTCAAAGTAATTAATAAAGATTGTACGGATATACTTGTTGGTTTAAGGTTTTGATATTACAGTTAACATCATACAAGGAATGTATCAGCTTATTTCAAATTAAACATTCGTTACCACGCAGCTACCTTCCCAAACTGTTTACTACTTTACGTATAAAATGCATAAAGTGTACCATGTGTTCCATCTCGCAGCGGTAATCCACGTGTCGTTCCCACGCACCTAGGGCGCATATTGTATTTCCCTCGGCGCCGGACGTATGGCCTCTGACCGCAATAAGCTCAGTGTTGCTTATTTCTCGCCGCGCGGCACGTAATACAAATAGAAACTCGACATGATACTGCATTGCCTCAGTCGTGCAGCGAGAACAAGTATAAAACGAAACGTGTATTGGACCCCAGAGGTCTGCCTTTATGGGCGAGCTAGTAAATGAGATGTCTGGCCGATAGAGATGTTTGAGTAAGAATGGGATCGATATATTGTCATTTTATGTCTTAGTGCAATCAATCAACACTTTTCACAGTCGATCCCATTTACAAATGATATTTCTCATTTGAAAATTGATGCTAAACATATTCTGAGATAAACTTGCTTAATGCACTAATTGCTTACTAACCGTAATGTGGGTAGTGCTGAAATGAAAATGGGAAAATATAAAAGCAATGGTAAACATAGTAATATTTCGTCCAGAATTCGTGCAGAATCTCAAGGGATCGGCATTTGTTTCATTTCACAAGATTACGCACTTTAAAACCAAATACTGCAAAATTTGCGTTTGCCAGGATTGAGGTTTATATTTGCATTGGATAGACCACACACGTTTCGGAAGGAGCAAGTCATTTTATTACGCAGGGTGGTTCAAAATACTTTTACAAACTTCGAGCATGGGTTCGGTCAATAAAAAGAAGACAAAAAGTTCATATGAACGTGTGTCCCACAATCATTTGTTTTCTCGATAATTTATTAATGAATACTCAAAACTATTAGTAAACACATAAAACTCATAACAACTGGTCGAAATATCCTATTGTATTTAGACACATATTTACCCGTTGAATCATGTCGCACCCTTTCGAATACGTCCACAAGGTGTCGAAGTTTAATGGTTTTGCAGAGTCTTCGAGGACACGTTGAGGTAGAGTCTCTTTATCCAGGATATCTGCTGCATACACCGATTGTTTAACGTGCTCCCAGAGATAAAAATCCAAAGAATTGAGGTTCAGAGAACGTGCAGGCTATAAAACTAGTCCTCCTATACGTATCAATCTGCCACGGTAGATACCAGTCAGTGCATCTCGAACAATGAGAGTAAAATGTTCTGGAGCTTCATGATGCATAAACCATATCTTTTGTTTTATTTGCAGGAGTACATCTTTGTTTAGAAAGATTTGGAGTGTGTTCTGAATAGACTTTCTACACAGCACCTGCCAGCCGGGGCCGGCAGGGCCGGGAGAACGCATGGACCTACCAGACACTACAATGCCAGTCCAAACATTATTCATGAACTGTTGTAGATGTCTAGCCTGAACTGTAGCATGTTCAGTTGGTTGTGAAAATTTGTAATTCCATATCCTTCAAACTTTGTCTCATCTATAAAAGAAACTGACGCGACAAAGAAAGGAGTAACTGTCCTAGAAATCATCGGCAAAAGTTCTCGCGTAGTTGGTGATCGGCGGGTGAAAGGGTCTGCACACGTGAAAGATAATACGTACACAGGTGCTTCTCGTGACGAATCCTATCTACTGTACTTTGAGAAGTACCATATGTCACGTCCACTTGTCTTAGGCTGGTACCTGGTTCGTCTGCGACACACTGAGGAATTTGTCCTCCGTAGACAGGCGTATGTTGGTCTTCCTAGATCGCCCATCGTCTGTGGAACATCGGTTCGAGTCTCAGCGACGCGACGATAAACGGCACCAAAGGATGGACGATTCGACTGTCTTCAGTCTAGAAACGTCATCTGACAGCCGTGCAGCCTCGAGCCCATTACCATTCCCGCGTCCATACATAAAAATCATATCACAACTAGTGAGGCTACAGAATGGCACAGACTTTCCCGTACTAGTTTTCTCTTTCCTTTGGTCTCGGCTTGCTACATACAAATATTGTACATAAAAAAATTGGATCGGTTTTTGAGAAAATAGTGTTTGAGCGTTTCTAAAAATACGAAATTTCAAGCGAGTTTTCACAGAAAACTTAGAAAAGTACTTAAGTACGTGTAGAGAGGCTTTTTAAAAATTATAATAAACTACATTCTTTTAAATAAAAATAAAAGTCAAAGGAGTGATGATTCAGAAGACAAAACAAAATTTCCAAATGCACAAAGAATACAAATTCTGAAGACCAAGGTCTCAATCCTCCTCCAGCAAAGTATTAAGATAAATACTTGTCATGATATATTTTTGATATAAAAGGATTTATTATCTTAGCACCGGACTGAGAGAGAAGAACAGTATAGTGATTGGCGTAGAAGCTAGAGAGCATCTTTCTTGTTGTACTACATCGTGAAAAGAATGGATCTAAATAAGAATATATAGAAAGTACTTCCACAATCAATTAAACAAATAATATGTGGAAAATGAGGATATAATGGGAAGAAGAAACACTGGAACGAGGAATCGATAAATCTCCAGAAAACTTCCCGCGATCAAGGTGTCTTCACCAGAAATTCCATTTCGAGTGGTCTTTATTTGAACACAGAGAAGGAAAGCTAGCGCGTTCGCCAAGACGCATGCTGAGCGCTGCTTGAGGAGTGAAACTGAGGTGTAGAGAACTAAACAAGACGGCACGGTGGGAAGAACAGGAAGAATATGAGGAACGAACGGAGAAAATGGACGAGTAATAGAAATGTGAGTAGTTATAGTGCATCTAAGGGGAGAGAGTATAAGAGAAGGAACATTGCTAATGACAGCAAAGGAAAGAGAGAAGCAAACAAAACAACGGCAAAGTGAGAGTAATGGCAGTGGAAGTTGGAGTGAGCAAACAAGTAAACAAATGAACGGAGTCGAAAGTCACCGAGGTATGGGAGAAACACGAATTAAGTAGAATTAAGTAGTAGGGGGAATGGGAACGTATGAATTTAATGAGTAGGAGGGTCGAAAGTGAGATGAACTAAAAGTAAGCAAAAAAGGAACTTGGAATAATGGGGTGGTGAAATGGAACTAGAAGAGAGTGAAAAAAGGGAAAGTAACAGAAGAGAAAAACGTGTCCCCAAGGCAGTGGACAAATAAGGAAGAAAAAGGAGTGAAAGCTTGGGCTACCGCTGCCGGAGTCCATTTTATTCATTTCATTATTTTACGTCAAAACTGTAAATAAACTGTGGTACGCACTATGCGGAGAAGTGCAATAGGGAGAGAATATACGTACTTTTCTCGCCGGGAGACACTGCGTCCCAGGCCCGATTGCCAACGTTTTGCGCGTTAAGCTGCGACTCTTTTTGCGTTTCGCGCCGAGGATGGCCGCAGTTTACGGCTCAAACATCCACATCTGTAACTATAACACAGTTTCCCGGACGGGGAAGAATATACAGAAGAAGGGGGCGGTTAGGAAATATTGCCACTCTGCTACAGGTACCCGTAGGGTATAAGCGAGTCTGACAGTTCAATGCGCTGTTGCCACAAAATTACTACGCACATGACACCACCTATGAGACGTATAAATACAATTTCAAAACATTGACACTTTCCGTCAGGCAACGACACGTCTTGATTTGTTCATAACCTTCACCACCTCCGAACCTTATCGCCTGCGCGGCTTGGTGTGTATCACTTGAGCGGCAACGCTGCACCCTGGCTCTGAGAAAGAGAGCCGATTGCTTCTGAGCAGGTCACACGACGCACCACAGCACTCGGCGAGAGAATTGCGAGAGCCTCTGCCAGTCCTTTAACGGTGCGCTTTGAGCGGGCCGGCCGAGAGGCGCCGTGCTGGACCAGGCGGGGTCTGAGGAGGGCCCAGGGCGCCCCTTTGCGGCGCCCGCCCGCCACCGCCCAACCGCCACCGCCCGCCCGCCACCGCACGTGATGGATGTGCCCCGCGACGCACTCTCTGCGTTACACTTACGTCGGCTCCGCTTTGAAGACGCGCGCCGTATGCAGACATGAAGATGTTGCCCGAGGCGCAGGCCATTGTGAAGGAGGTGTTGATGATTATGTTACACAGGAAATAATGACACAGGAAATATGTAGATCGGTTCGAGTGGTATCATTATTTGTGGAGATGATGTGCGCAATAATTACTGTCCAATAGCAACTACTGTAGTGGTAAATACTATGGCATTTACGGAGGTATGGCAGAAATTGCATTGTAGTGGGAAAATGAAGTCGTGGATATGGTGAGATTAGTATCCATCAGATTGTTACTGAAATATTGAATATTGTGCTGAATTATGCGGAGAGTTGTAGGAGTCGAAAGTATTTATAGTTCACATTTTCTTCCCTCCGACAGAGTATCTTTGAGGAGTGAACTAGCAACCGAATGTTTAAAGCGTACAGCGCCTTTTAGTTATACTTACAAAAACGTTACAATTTTTAAGTGAACTAATTCCAAAATATAATGAGGGGAACAATAGTTTCCTAATATAAACATGTTACTTATTTGAAATTACTCTGAAATTATTTTTTTATGTTTTCTGGTTCTTCATTGCTGTATCCCATGTGAAGATATCGATTCCCGACCGGGAAAACATGCAGAACCACACGCGAATCCGGGAAACAAATTACGTCTCATAACCTGACACAATTATACAATTGTTACTTTGCTCCTCCCAGTCATTTCTCGCTTTCGTTCTCAAATCTCGCTGTGTCCAGAATCTATCCGTCAACGGAAACAGTTCAAGGGAGAAAACCCAAATATTCTTCATGATTAACTTTATACTGAATACTACAACACACCACAACACGTGTGCACATCACGCGAACTTCGCCCAGTCTTCTTCTTGTGCACCCGCTGCGCTAACCCTCTGACCCTCTTCGCCGCCGCTCGAGGCGCCTCCACACGCGTGCTCACGCACTGAGCGGGTTTCATTTCCGCTTGGAGCTCCCTGGAGGCGCCGCGTCGACGCTTTGCCTCGCACGGGGACCTTTGCCTAAAGGCTCCACACACGCGGCGTTCGGCGAATCCCCAGCAACCGTTCGCCCAATCCCGAATAGCGTGGACGGTTTGCTCGCTATTCGCCGAGCGCCGAACATTCGGTATTCGCGTGTCCGTCTTAAGGACACATCAAAGGCAGCGATCATCAGCATTGGCATTAGCATTCGCATCAGCATTGGGCGAGCAGTAGCTCGCTGCCCGGCGAATGCCGAATGTATGGTGCCGCTTTAACACGGCTCCACACATTCGTTATTCGGCGACTAGCGAGCAACCGCTCACCGAATCCCAATTATTGTAGATCAGTTGCTTGTTATCTGCCGAGGGCGACAAAGGGAGCGAACATATTCCGAACACATCAGCTGTTCGGGATTCGGCGAGCAGTCGCTCGCTGCTCTGTGAATGCCGAATGTGTGGAGCCGCCTTTACGACACATGAAAGGGAGCAAATATTCGCCGAACCCATCAACAGTTGGGCATTGGAGAGCAGAAGCTCGCTGCTCGGCGAATGCTGAATGTGTATAGTTGCCTTAATGTGAGCGGCGGCCGCTCCCTTCGAGATCTTCCACTCAGTCTCTTCCCCGGCAATACGCAATGTTTTAGTGCCCCATCCGCCCTCGACCCTGGACCATGGATACCACATCGATGTTTTCAAAACATCAATATTTCTATAAAAATTCAATTCTTTAAACATAGATTCACAAAAGTCTATCCTTTTCAACATCGATGTTTTGTGTTAGATGTTTTTACGTTTTAAATGTTTTGTTTGTGAATGAAAAACGTCCAAACTCAGAATTTGATAAAAACTCATATATGAAATTACTCGTGTCAGTTACTCACTGTCAGTTCATGAGTTCCAACCAAGTGAACGCTGTTTATCGAGCAGACTATCTCTCCTAGATATGACCCCGATGACCTGGCATTTCGTACGCGGGGGGGGGGGGGCGGTGTCAAAGCATATGCATTACGCGTAGGGCCTCTGCATCCTTCCACGACGATCCGAGGCAGCTCCGTCCACTTCAGATGACATCGAGTGGCTGTTTTGGGGAATTATTATCACTATTCTTAGTTGGTTGTGTAAATTAAGTTTTAATTATAAATTAACAAAATGTCAAATTAAAGTCTTCACCGCGCGTGCATAAATATTAGAGGTATCTAAACAACTTGTAAAAACAACGATACTTACAAACTTCGATGGGTTTTGAGCAATATACTATTAACATCGATATTTTAATTTTGAATATCCATGTTTTGAAACATCGATATTTTGTTGTCCGTGTCGCATCCCTACGTTAGGCACTGAAATGCTACAACGAGTATTAGCCGTTCCGGCAACAGCTCTGTCTTCCTTATGGACCGTTACACCAATTTGGAAATTATCTCCAATGTTTACATACTTTGATGAAGTATGTGCGTTTCTGAAACTTCCTACTTTAAATTCTGTAATGGTACAACGTGAGATTACACGGGCAGTGGCTTCGAGACCTTTTTGTTAGCAGATATTGCAGTGACACCAAGTAGTTACTCACAGCGTATACAAATGAATATGCAAAGCAACTTTTCGCTTCCGTCCGTTATGCTTGCAGGAACCGATTAGCATTCGCTGGGGACTTCTGGGCCACATGGCACAGCGCGTCCACTACTTCTATATGAATAAGGAATTTAGGAGACTGCAACCCGTTACAGATAGAAGCAACGACGTTCGTTTCGGACAACTTGCTAGAATATTCAGTCTTTGATTCGATCGAAAACGATTTGAGTTGTTTCTTTACTAAAATAAAATATCGAATAAGATAATATATACAATGTTCCGAGCCCCTGGCTGAAGTGATAAAAGACACTAATTGGGATGTGACGAAACTAGACAAAAAAAAATATAACGGAGGATTTCTCCTACTCCAGACGCTCAATTCCTCAACAGGGCTTAGAGACGCATTCTGTCAACAAAGACGCAATAAATTAGAAAACAAAAATAAATACACTCTGAATGTAAAATATGAGTTCGCATTGCAATATTGGATGATCGCACTTTAGAAATAATTATTTAATTCCTTCATAATTATCTACTGTAGTGTTGTGCCTCTCTAAAAGGTCACTAAGTGCTTATTTACCACATCTCTCTCTCCTCTCTCCCTCTCTCTACCCCCTCTCTCTCTCTCACACACCGAAGTGTCTACTACGAATAAAGAAGCACGCGAGAGCGGGATACTAAAATAATATTTGTAATTTGCTCGAGTCGTGCAAATCACGTCCAATTGGTAATCGTGGTGTCTCAGGGAAAGATGTTATAACTACCAATTCTCAAAAATAAAATCACAGTGAACATTTATTTCCCTTTTTAATTTCTTTTAAAAAGGTTAATTATTTACAGAAATCATTACAAATTTTCTTCAGCGCCTAAATCGTTCCTCCGATTTCCTCCAAAATTGGTTTTCCCCGATCAATCTAAACAAACTCGAGGCTTTCGGAGTTTCAAACGGATATTTTGATTTTGAGAATAATGTACACGAAGCGAGTATTTACATTTTCAACCGTTGGCCCGAGTTGGACCCATTCTGTGACATGTATCTAGTCACGGACATTCTATCCACTACGAAAATACCCGCCAGAGAACATAAGGGGTCCAGGCTGTTCCAACCTGGCCTCTGGTGGGCATGGGCGCCCACGTGGAATCACGGCTAGCCCGGGAGGAGGTTGTGGAGGGGGAAGCACCAACTACAAGGTCATTAGCGACCCCTATTGCGTGTAACGGTATGGTAATTATGAGTATGACACGATATGATGATTATTGAGGTGTGAAAGCCCGAACAAAATAAAACCATGCCCGAGATGGGACTCGAATCCGCAATCATTCGGTCCGAGATCGCTACGGTACTGCTGCCTTAACGAACTCCCCGCCATCCGGACCGGCTCTCTTACGCTTTGCTTTTCGTGGAAGCAATAGGAGTAGTGCGATTGCTGGCCACAACCCCATGCCATCGCCGAAGCAGTTGGAAATAATAGATTGACAGAACTACTTACTTCTAAAGGACAGATATTTTAATACTCTTAATTGCCACTATGGTAACAGAATTTATAAGTGAAAGTCTTCCCCAAGATCCATAAAATGCAGCGAAGATTATATCTATGACCGGGGCAACATGTTGGGAGCAGATTTACTCTGCAATGAAAAGAATAAAGGCCAAAGGAAGAACCAATTTTCAGGACCAAACATTGAAGAGCGTTCTACGCACCGCAACAACCCAATGACTTTCACCTGATATTGTTTACTTGTGAAGAAAAATATGTCTAAAATTATTGAAATAAATATTGTTGATGAATTGAATCGATTTGCATGTTCTATGTCATACAAAAAAGTTTATATTTGAGTACGAGCCCAGGTGTAGCCTCCACACCCCAACCCAATCGCTCCCTGCTTCCGCTATCAGGGACGTTATGTCGCCAAGGGCAAGGCTAACGCCAACTCGCGCCCTAAGGGCTTATATTTTGCTACCCACCGGCAGCGAGTGTTGGCAGTCTGTGCACACCGTGCCTGCTCTAGGCGATCTAAGAACAAGCAATCTGGGAGAAGACATAAATTGGACTCGGGCGTTGTATTTCCACCAATTAAAAACAAAGAAGTTGCAACTTCGTTAGAACATTTACAGAGGTCATTCGCCTTAGGTATGCCATGATAGAAGGGGAGAAGTTCACTGTTGAACAGGAAAATAAGTATTCTGTGAACAGTACGTTTTCTGGCGTATGGATTTTACAGAAAATTACGGTGAAGAATATCTCCAATTATTAAGAGTTAAATATTTCTGATTATTTATTATGAGAAAAACACAAACAGGAAATGTATTCGGTGAGTAGCGCGTAATAGATAAAGAAATATGCACTTTACTAACCACGGGTGTATTTTCTTTCTTTATTACAGATTTTTTCTTTTCTTCTTCCAAGGGTACTACGATATTCCACCAAATCCGTGATGTACAATATCATAATCAACTAAAGATCGAGGAGCAAGCACGCTCAAGAAATCAACTAGATCTGTTTTCTGAAAAGCAGTTTTCTGAAAATCAAAACGTAGTGACAATTCAACATGGCTGAGAAATAAATCACGAACAGGTGGGATTGAGATCGGCTTCCTTAGTTCAGAATGATTAGAGAACTCGATACGGTAGCAAATTATGCTTCTGGTGTGTTCACGGAGGTAGTAAAGTTTCGTTTGTCTCTCGCAAAGTACCTCAAAAGTATTTAGGAGCTAGGCACGTCGTGCGTTGCAAACGGACGTTGGTAAAATCTTCAACTGATTGTGGGAAGGGCTGTTCCTCACCCCGCCTTCGCACCGCCGCAGGGGGGGGGGGAGGTTCAGCCAAGTCTGAACAGCCGCTCGCCCCCGCGTGGCCCTTTACGCCGGCGAAGCGCAGCACAAGGCGAGGGCGGGGGAGAGAAAAACATAAAATCTTACTGTTGTTAAAAATGATCTCTGGCTAATAGCAATGGATTGATACTATTAAAATCAATTCAAATCTCTCGCAATCTTTTCATACCTCAAAACTGAGGAGTAAGATAGTCATAACAATATAAAGAAAAAAGGGAGCCTAGTGGGAAATTATACCACGAATAATGCTTCTGTCTACTTGCCAGCTCCCAGCTGACAGGGGCGAGGGGGTTCCATTATCCAATCAGTCTTCAAATTGTGTTGATGTCACTGCATATTTGGCGAACCTTATTAGGACAAAACTGAAATCTCATAGCGCGAAGCAAGTGTATGTTTAAAAACGCCAATACTTCTTTGGTTTTGCATCGTGTGTGCGGTTATATTCTCTAGTAGAATTAAGGGAAATGAAACAAATATTATAGCAACTTTATAAGGATTATAATTGCCAAACTAACGTTCACCAAGATCCAGATAACAGTAAAACAAACTTGAGTAAACAGTGCTAAATTTGACAGTGACAAAATGACCAGTATTACATTTTCTTATTTTCTGTGTAAATAGCGTCTGTATAAGGAAGTCGAAATGAACAGTGATAAACTTGACAGTGACGAAGTGAACAATTTTACATTTTCTTATTTTGTATGTATATGGCGTCCATATGACGAAGTTTCCGAATTGGATACTCGGGAATTCTACCACTTCGTAACCCAACCGGCCACCGGAGGGCCTTGGCCTCTACGGGGTTGTAACATTGTATAATGATAATAATGCGCTTTTGTTAATTAGTTTTTCATATTCTTTCGTCAATAATATTCCTTTTATATAATCTTTAATTACTAAATATTTACATTTCCTTTGGTGCATGTATGAAATCAGATACTTCTTTCATAAACATTTAATTATACAAATCTTTGAAATATAACTATTCCTTCCCACCGTCAAATGCTTGATAGTACATTTTTGTTATTTGAATTTCTTTGGTTTATCACTTTTTAAATACGAAAATAAATAGGAAAATAATTTGAACGTCAGAATCAAATTAGTGACATTCACGTATTACAAACATCCAAGTACATCGATTAGCGACTTTTCTATAATAATGCGAGGCTTGTGATATGCTGCAAGGATTTTCCCAAAGCGAGTTTTTCATTCATTTAATTCACTTCACTAGAGTTCTATTACATTTTTTTCTTTGACAAACAGGCGTTTTAATACGAGATGATAATGTAAATTTGTACAATACTATGAAGCCTGTACCATTACATTACGTGATATAAAATTCCTCACGACTTTCAGGGTGGATATTTTTTTGAAAATGAAAACCTATCTGAATAATGTTTGTTAACAAATGCTAAGCAATGTTATAATATTTACTCAGGCACAGAACCTGGACTATTTATTTATTTATTTAACATTAAAAAAACAGTACGAGATGTTTGTGAGGGAACAAAAATATATTCAGCGTTCAGAAGCAAAACAAGGGTAATCTAGGAATTTATTCAAACATTCATTCAGAATTGTTGAAAAACGCTTATTTTTCTGCCGATTTGAGTTTACTTGCGTGACGCCAGGTGAAACTATATCAGAATGATTACTACCACGGGGTGACTGTTTGTCTTGTTACTCGTTTATACGATAGTCACCTATGAACATAAAAGTTGGGGAAAAAACTGTTTGAGAACTAACGCAGTTAAAACAAACTGCCACAGCGATGGAGGCAAGATTATTATCTTCAAAAGTGACGAAGTTCAGAGGTACAGTGCACCAGGAATGTGTAAAATGTATCTTTAACTTACATGAAACTATAAGGGATCTATAATAAATTTATTGAATAACCCTGTCATTTTTCTCAACATAATAGTACTTGCAGAGACACAAATTTGGAATGTTGTGGCTACATGGATGGTATTACACGCGCACGTTTGCTTGAGTCCTGGAATGTAGTAATACATACCCCCACTCATTTACTAGCATCAGTTAAATTAATATAAATATAAGGTAAAAACGAAGTTGTCAAACATTTGATAAGCAGAAATGTTTGCTTCTGGGTAATCGTAAATAGTTTGCATTGAAAAACTAACTACAGATTTTATACATTATTCCTGTCGTCAAAATAATCAACCTCCCATTTCTTTGCACATCTAAGGAAACGTATGCTCAAGAAAACATTTGCGAATAATAATATATCAATTTTTGTCAAAATGTGAAATAACTCTATCTGATACAAAATCCTTCAATTATTCAATTCAAAATGTTACTATTGTTCCATTAGTATTTATAATTGCGAGTATTCCATATTACACTGGAAATAGATGTTTTACAAGTAATTACTGTAAGCAAGTAGTCTTTCTAGTGTAATGACATATAAATAGAAAGATTGACACACGCACAAAGAACTCCACTGGTGGTTTGAGATTTTGCAGAGATTGTTTGTTACATTAAAATAATAAATACAACAATTTAACCAACTTCACAGATGCAATTTTTTCATATCTATACCAGATTTATTTGATAGTTATTTATTAATCAGGAAAAAAGGTCTAATTTCATTAACTGCATCAATGAATAAAATTATTTTCCAAATCATTTGGGTGTTTTTTTTTCTGTGCTCTAATGAATTGATTCATGTTGGTATGCAGTTAAACAATTAAATTACGTTTTGTGTTTCCCTGTAAATTTACATAAGGAAGAACACATATAATAAAAATAACAGTCAACTGTCTCCCCAATACGGCTGCTACAAGAACCAGTTCCGATAACAATCGATGAAACGAAAACTGCTTGGAAACAAGACATTCAATTTTATGTCACTGTCAAAAGACATGCAGTGAAACGTGTTACCCAGTACTACCCACTCTCCTCATATGAAGCAATTTATGATCATTTTTTCCCAATCGACGCGTTCTACTTATCTCACGTCCAAATGAAACGACGCAGCAATTACGACTGGCCTGACACGAGGCACGAGCCGACGAGAGGCCCGAGCATTTGGTTGGGAGTTCGGCAGGCCCCCGAGGCGGAAAGAGGAGATTTTGACCTTCCTCTAACGAGATTTACGCCAATCGAGACCGACCGAGCTATTTGAAATTTCGAAGCGCGATTCCAATCAGGTAATTAAACCGCCTTCGAGTGAGTTATGCCATCTTATTTTTATGTAGGGTGGCTCAGAGGACCTCTTGAAAACCAGAGCATTGAAATTTAAAATAAATTCCACATCAACAGTATACTTTCTCGAGTAAATGTTTAAGCTCGGACATATTTCTGAAAGATTAACGACGGCAAAATGTGAAATTATGAATAGTACGTTTTTATAACGTAGACTCCAAATTCTATCAGTCATTGCTTTCGTAACATTATGCTAATTTTATGAATTTAAGTATGGCATCCAACATTTGAGAGGTGCTTCCGTTCAGTTGAATGACAATGAACGAGTAAATAGCTAATAAGGATGAATATTGATAGCCACATTATTATGAAGCCCCAGAAAAGAGATAATATATCCTACACCAGATGAAAGTCATGTGGAGTATAGGACGTACCACGCTCGTAGACTTTCTGAAGTTGATATTGTTAGGACTGCATCTTTTGAATGTCAATTTTGCAACCCTTTATGTCCTGTCGAAACGTGTGAGTATCATTATGTTTAAGCGCCACAACAACAGACACACTTCACAGAATTGACCATGCTCTGAGAACTGACAATGCCTAAGAATGTGTATAGTTGTAGTCAGATAAACGTGATGCGAAAGTTTTAATTTTCTTTTTTTAAATTAAAAAAAATAATAACGTCTTTGCTTGAAACTACAATTTGTTGCTGAGCAGCATTGAAAAGACATGTGCTCTGAACTTTGATTTATGAATTATTTTAATTACAATTTTTAGTTTTTAATTTTTTAAAACATTTTCTTCTTCTACTTTTTATTTTATTCGTTGTTTTCATGAATATAATCTTCAAAATAATTAACTTCATTTTCTACATAGATGTTTTCATGTATTTCTGAAGGTGTTAAATTACACTACCTAGGTTGATAGAAGATGCAATTTCATTTATCTTGAAAGAAATACCATCTGATGTAGAGGCACCTGAGGAGTGCAGTTTTGATGATGATGATGATGATGATGAAACAAATGAAATTCCTGCAAGTCCCTCAGGTCCCCGTTAAGAGCTATCTGCGCCAGATAATACTTCAGATGAAGAAGATACCCCAGAAAAGAGTAAGAAAATCGAGCAAATGCGTTAGGTCTGCTCGTTTATCTAAATATACGAGAAGTGCAGGGGTAGTTTTTCACATTTCACGGAAAAAGAGTCTGCAGCATATATTTTTCTAGCCGTCTGTCATGAAATAATTCTTAATAATACTGTATTTTGAAGAAACTTGTACATTCAATAAAAGAGGAGAAGAATCAATGCCGTAAAATGCGAATAAATAACGCTTTTTTGGGGCTTCATTTTTTGCTTGGCTATCACAGGTTGCCACACATAAGGCATTATAGGAGTAAAGATTAAGATTTCTTCCCAGTGATAAGTTATAGTATAAAATCAGACATTAAGCGAGTGATTTGAATAAGAGTATCTAGTTGTTCGCAAGATTACCTCATGAAAACAATGAGTAGATGAAGGAATGGCTCTCTTCAAAAGATGATCACTCATAAAACAGCATAATCCCATAAAACCAGTAAAAAGGGCTTACAAACGTTTGGGTCGGGCTGAGTGGTTACAGTGGAAACTTATTTGAAAAAATTCCCGCGCGGTGAGTTGGGCGGTTAGAGGGGCGAGAGGGGGCGTATCTGGAGGGGGAAGTTCCCAAGTTTTTTTCTCCTTCCAGTCAGTTGCCATCATGCTGTGGACTAGAGAGCAGCGGGCCTTCGCAGTCGAGAGCTTCTTTTCTAACGGTATATAATATACTCACCGCGCGGGAATTTTTTCAAATAAGTAAGTTTCTCTGGCGCACCCTGTATATTAAAGACAAGGTCTACAGAATATCAAAAATATGGTGGTACAGACTATTTTTTTACTCCAATTGGAATAGCTTTTGTAAATGTATGCGTCATTTATGAAGATCTCAATGGGGAATTGTTCCTTTTCGATTTTAGAAGAAAATTATCAATGGGCCTGATTGGGAATGGAAGAACTTCAAACAATAATAGAGACTCGACCGTCATCATCATCAAATTCTTCATCATCCGTGACAAATCGTCGGAAGAAAGGATACTTCTCGGTTTCTACAGACATCAGAAAACAATGCAAGTGCTCATTGACCTGTTTTTGTCTCCCAAAGAGCAAGATGTGAACTATGTGATATGAAAAAAATCAATGAAAACCTCATTGTAAATGTTCATTTTCCCTAATTTTTCGTTGTTGCAAATAAAAATATACATATTTTTTCAGAATATCATCAATCATAAAAAATAAACATTAAAATAAACACTCAATTATATTTGCTTACCCTCATTTCCTGAAGGCACTTAAAAGCACCAAGGTCAAAATTTCCAAAATTATTTATTTGAACTCAATGTTTGTCTTTCCTTGCCTATAAAACATCATACTCTCTCATATAAAATAAATAAACAACGTTTCATTCATAAATTATTTCAGGGCTTAAACGCAATGTTCTTTCTTCTAAAACTATATGCTTAAAAAAATTGGATACGTTTGTGAATTTGTAAATTGGCTTTTTCAAGGAAATTTTGATTGTAAAGTCGTTGCCTGCCCCCGACACCAGGAGACCAAACATCAATCTGGACTCAATTTGAACAGAAATGAACTTATACCAACGAACTTCACTCAGACACTTGCAGCTCAAACTGCACGCTCATTTATTCGTGAGAATTTAGATGAACAAATTAAACTCCAACTAGCTATAAGAACACGTTTGGAAACCTACGCGGGCCATCGTCGCGCCCTTGATGGAGCTTCCTGGCTCGCTTAATCGTGTTTTGGAGCCTGTCGACGTGCATGGCCCGCCCCTCGCACCCCGCGGGCAGACACCGCGCGCTCTCGCCGCAGAATCGACGATTCCGCCCTGTATTTACGCAGTCAAGCAAACACTTCTGGGCGATAAGCAATTTCATCCCGGCCTCAAATATTATGTCTTCGCCGCAAACGGAAAGTGGGCGTTCTTCGGCGCCTCGCCTGTAATTAAGCGCCAACAGGAAAGCAACGTAGGAATAAAGTCAGTTACAAACACGGAATAGTTATCCGAGGACAAAATTTTGCTTTGCAGTGGTATCTAAGATTAACATGTCAACCTACTTTCTTAGAATGCGTGTTTGTGAGATTCAAATATTGAAAAAAAATTTTTGTAATTATTTTGATCGTTCAATAATTAAGATTCTCACAACTTCGTTTTTGAAAATCATTCCTAAGCCACACATGAGACAAGTTGGAGACAAGACATCACTTTGGTTTCATTTTCATGTTCAAGATGTAACATGGAAATATGCTGTTTTATTTTATTACTAGAATTTCATCACAATGAAGAGAAAGAAGGCAATGGATAATCAAGAGAAAGTAAGACAAAAAGAGAGAGATAACTTTGTCACGAATCTGCTTTCTCCTCCAAAATATCTCAGAGTTAAATCCTGGCAACTAATATTAGAAATAAAGCACACTAGCTGACAAGTTACTTTGGTTGCTAGCGACTGCTCCTTCTTGTATCCTAATACGTTGCACTTTTAGTTTTACTTAAAAGAAATTCTCCTTCGCTCTCTCGTTCATGTCCGTTGAACTTACAGTATTTTGTTGTTTTTAAAACAGAGTGTTAACAATTGATGGTCTTAAATGACTTCTACGCTCATTTTTTCATAATACTGCGTTTATATGGTATAATCTTGAATCAAAAGGGGCTATGATCAGAACTTATTCTAGTGTCCAAGCATGTTATTCACGAAGTTTATCCAAATTTAGATCGAACTGTCGGATGATGCCAAATATTTAGGAACTTAAATGCCATTGAAGCTAACCTTAAAGAAGCGTGCAATTCTCTATTATCGTAAATGCACTATGCCGGTCTCGTTGCTGTGATCCCAAATCTCTGTCGCGCACCGAAGGAGCTCTCATTGTATTTTCAGCTTTACAAATATTTTCACAAAATTTCTTCCATAATCAGTGACGTTGGAGGCTGTTGAAAAACATGTGAGCTTCATTGCCGGCGTCGATGGGGCAGCTGATGTGTAATAAGGTGTTTCTCTATAACTTAGTAATCTAAACAAGCGTTTTCCAGATTCCTTATACATCCACCGCTATGCTTCGTAGAGAATTCAGTCCAAAGAATATTGTATTTATTTCACCAACCGCCATTCCGGACATTTGGTTACTGCATCGCCAACTTGAAAAATCAATGATATGAATAAGATCTCTACACTGACATTAGCGCTAAAAAGGGAGGAGGCGGGCCTCAGAGATACATCGATGATTGTTTTAGGTTTCAATATTTTTAGGAAGCTGAAAACTATTGATTTTCTGCTTATTTCTGTTCAAAGTTTGATGCAATTTATCACAAAAGTTTCTAACGATTTTAGTTCTTACAGCGTTGTTTGCTGTGAATATAAAGAATTCCTGGGAATTCACACAAAAATAACAATGATAATTCTTTTGGATATATTCGTAGTTTCTAAGAGTCACAATACAGTTTAATATATTATTTTGTTATGAATATTTGTCTGAATTTTTGACATAAAATTGTAACATTTTGTGATTTAATTGTAATTGTTGGGATATAATAATATAGGATTGTCATTAAATAAAAATACTTATTTAAGAAAGTCGATTAATTTTCCATTGGCAGAATAGGAAATTTAATGGTATTTTTTGTTTAAATGAATGTACACGTATATTATTAATTAATCAATTAATTAACTTATAAACATTGTCAAAAACTTTAGTAAAATCAAAATTCAAACGGTAGGGCTCGGGACATCCTCCCCTTGATAATCCACGTGCGCTTTACCAGTGTACTGTTATTATTAACTCTGCTGCAAAGGAAAAATGGCCTTTATCTTTTTCACAAACGTTAGTTGAAATATAAATATTAATCAGTTGTATTTCATAATAATAATTAATTAAATGTGTTCAAATAATTGTCCAAAACGGTGTCCAAAAAGGTGACAGGGTGGTGACAATTATATAATAATTAATAAAATCACGTCGTACAATTGTTAATGAAATCAATTGTTTAGAAAATAACATCGTACTAATTTTTAACGAAGTCCCTTTTCCTCGCATTTGTCCACTTTTACGTCACGCCCACCGCACTCGTGGCTCGCAAACCATCTGCCCTCGCGTGACACTCTTCCATAGATCGCTCCCGTGAGATCGCGTCGCTCATGCGGTCTGGATCCGGTAAATCTAATTTCCTTTCCTTCGTTAGTCGGGCGGTTGCCCGTCGTGTGGCGCGGCCCCGCGCCGCCCCCGCGCGTTCTGCCGATGTTTCGCGCGCGGGCCCGCCCCTCCGCGCCGCCGCGCCGCGCCGCACCCAGGCGAGTTATGAACCTCGACCCTCACCTCTAAGGCAACCGCTGCGCGGCTCGGCGCGGCGGCCTCAAATGACTCCCACAGCGCGTCCGCGCCAGCGTTTCTAGTGCTAATGAAATATAAAAATGGTGCGCGAAATGGGAATGAAAAATAAAAACTTATTGATGAAGCTCCTTCTTAGTTGCTTTTTGACTTGAGGGGGCAGAGATCATGGGGTTCAGCACCCCTCCCTTCAGCAGAAGGACCTCCCCTGTGACTCATATTCACGAATTGAATTTTACTGACTTTTGTAGTAACGAAAGTCAATTTAACGATCAATGGAAAACGCAATAATTATATATATATATATATATATATATATATATATATATATATATATATTACACGTTTTATATCCATCATAAGTGAGCAATTCCCCCAAAAACTACTTCAAGTTGGCTAGACCAATGCTAATAAAAAACAAATGAAAAAGGGCTGTAGATAAACACTACTCGAACTACTGTCAACTGTCATTATCATTGTCTTATTGTTATTTCAATGCTGGTTTACTCCTTGAATGGTGTGATATATAATTTATCCATTTATTTATTTACTCATTATTTATTTAATTTTCCTGTGTCTTGTACACACTTACGGCCACTGAGGCGTACCCACTAGGAATGCGACATCGATCTCTTCAGAGCACCAATGTTTTTGTAGAAACATCGATGGATTAACGCCGAAGTTTTGTGATCAATGATTTTTTTGTTTTCCGATGTTTGGTTCATGAATGAAAAATTCACCTGATTACAATACCGTAAAAGTTAAATGATGAAATAATAACTTGTGGTAATACTATTGGTGTTGTGTTGGAACCAAAGAAACATTTTTTGTACTACCTCTTTGACCAAACTCTCTCCCCGAGATGACCTCCATGTCTTTGTATTTCCTCTTTCTTCATGTTTATTTTGCAAATTGAGATCTTGGACAACAAACATGCTGTGGGTCTTCCACCTTCTTTTGTACTTCGGCGAATGAACATTACATTTTACGACGAAACATGAACATTAAATTTTAATGCACACAAATTTAATGCCTAAGGTCACTAAACCCGTCTAAAAACATCGATGTTGTAAAACATTGACGGTTTTTAGTCTATATATTTGGAACATCGATGTTTGCAAACATCGGTGTTTTGTTATCGATGTATCACGATGTAGTGCACACGCGAGGCCGGGTGGTGCGAGCTACCTGTCGAGTGGCGGAGGTGTTGCCGCATCCTCGTTAGCGAAACGGCGGCGCTCAAGGAATTGTCCCCGCCGGCGATCGCCGCTGCGGTTATTCACGATTCAAGGAGTGATGCTTTATTTTCCTTTGCGGACTCCTGCTTGCGTGTCTCGTTTTTTTAATGGAACGGTTAGTTGAGAAGTCTGTTTAGCTGGACGTCTGCTCCAAAGTGTCCCGACGCTAAAATATTTCGTTCTGTTGAAAGACATTATCTAAAATGAGTTTTCTATGTCAAATATAACGTTTTCCAACACTTCTGCAACAAAATAAACCCACTTAAATAAAAAATCTAACGTGTAAGTTCTTTATTCTAAATCGTTTGATTGATTAGTGATTACGGGCACGTGAGCTGTTAAGGTCATTAGTACCGTAGGTGTAGTGCATGTTTTTTGCTCGGGAGGTGTCGGTGATCTTCCCCCACTGGATGGCGAGATCCGGCGCCGACCTACCGTCGTCTAACGGCGTTCTCGGCAACTAGGTACCTCCCACCAGTGGCCCTCCGCCTCAGCCGGGACAACCTCGAAGCTCCCGACCGGTCTCCTGGCATGTGTAGTAGCGTAGTGCCGTGGAAATATGTATAAGTAAGGGATGAGGATAGGACAAGGAAAGATCGCGAGCGGTTTGTGTTTCTTTTGTTAAGGTACTTCTCCAACATTCGCCCGGTATTGATCAGAGAAACCACAGAAAACTATCGATCAGAGCAGCGAGCCGCTAGAACCCTCCTCCAGCCAGCAACTGAATTCCAACTAGCCGATAAGCTAGTGTCGAAAACCCTGCCACCGTCGGAACTCGAACCTAAGACCTCCCGGTCAGAGGTGCTGCAATGACATCAACAGATACACTGAGACACTTTTGCCGGTCTACCCATTTGAGAAAAATGCAATTTTGAATTTGAGAAACATACAATTAGTACGCGTCTTTACTATTATTATTCTTTACATCCAAGAAAAAAGGGATGAGAATAGAGACATTTTTATCACGTCATACATAACACTTCTCCGATTGAAGGTACTTAATTATTTTCAATACCCTAATTTTAATGCCGGGAAAAACTTTGCACTTATTAATATTCGTATATCTACGTATTTTCACTAAAGTAAGAGCCTTAAACCCGGAACAAACCTTCATGGTCGTGAAAAACATCTCAAGTGTGTCAAAAGTGCACGATTATTTCATGCAGACCTTCACTTAGGAGCGACTTTTCTTCTCACAATGCTCATTTAAACTGCCTCTCATTTATCCCGCGAAGAGTGCTGAGGCTTCTCTCGGTATTCAGCGTTGGTTTCAGTGGCAACGGAGACGTCGGCGATGGCGAAGGGGCGATAAATCTGGGCGACGCGACGGCTGCGCGCCACAGTTGCGATGGAGAGATGCCTCTGTGAGGAAGCGCGACGCCTTAAAAGAGATACTGTGGGGCAGTGAAGATGTCGGGCGCCGGTGAGGCAAGGCTGTTTCGTTCACTGGAAAATAAAAAGATAGTGGCAAAGAGATATAAACCGCCGGACACTACGGAGGGGGGTGAGAGTAATTGCCAGATTGATCAGGGAGCTGACTAGGAGGGAAAAAGATAAGTAAATGCAATTGTAAAAGGAAAAAATGAAATGTCGGATTCGGTTGGAAAATAAAGTCGCGGAAATACGACAGCGAGGTGACAAGACATGTGGTGACGGTCTAAAAATGTAATATTGGCGAGACTACTGTGGAACTACGAAGCTAATGGGGACGGAGCAGCAAGGAACTAAGTGGATCGATATCTGAGAGGCTGAGTGTCAGAATGGCTTGAGAGGTTAGCTTAGTGACTTCATAAATATTGCTTTGAGGCTACGCATCTGGTTGGTGGAGTGACCCTGTAGAAGATAAAAGGGGGGAAACGGTTATATATGTAAATGAATTCGTGGCTGTACAAGTAGGTATCGCAAGTAGGCTCGCAAACTGTGTGGTGGGGTTGGCAATAGTGACGATGGAAGTCAGTGGCACAGGAGTTCAAGTGAGTATTTATTGTTCAATTACTTAAATAATTAATATCGTAAATGTAGTACGCGTTATATTTGAGCAGAGGGAAGGTGACGAATGAATACCTCTCCATGCTACAACGCGACATCCTGCGCCGACTTCCACGTCATCTTTGCGCGAATTTCCACTCCACGCATCTCCAACGGAGCACCACCTCGGCCGCGGCAACCTCTGAGCTCCCAACTCGGTGTGTGGGTGTGACCGACTATGGGTAGGAGTCTAGTGAATCCCAGCACGTTATTATAAGGTGAGATGGGGTGACAAAAATGGGGATGGAAAGGTTGGGCGCGGCCCGTTTTTGACGGCACTTCTCCGCAATTCCTTTGGCATTGATCGAAGAAACCCTGGACCAATAGAGCAAAACAGCAAGCCACTATTATTCCCCTGCAGACGGTGGAATTCGACAGAGCTTCATGGCCAGCGTTCAACATCTGTCGCCACTCGAGCGCTGGGACTCCGGTCAGCGAAGCTGCTTGTGCAGAGGATTGACACTGAGCAACTTGCAGCTGGGTGAGTAGCGAGGCGACTTAACAGTCGCAAGGCGAGTGGCAGCGTTGAGGGATAGCAGAAGATCAGAATACATAATATACCTTGTGTATGAGTTAGGGTACGGATTCCAGAATTTAAGAAAACGTGCAGAGGATACTCTTACCTACATAGTACGGCTCAAGGCATCAACTGATGTCACTGCAGTGCTTCTGACCGGGCGGTTCTAGGTTCGAGACCCGACACTACCTTGTCAGCTAGGTCGAATTCAGAGACTCTCTGAAGGAGAGCGCGAGCGGGCGGCTGCTCTCGTCGGTAGATTTCCGTGGTTTCTCCAGTCAATATTAGACAAATGCCGGAGCAGTACCTTCACACACGGGCCACGGGCCGCCAGCGATCTTGTCATATCATCTTGTTCTTGTCATATCCTGACCCCTTACTTACACACACACACTAACAGGCAATACACTACTACATATGTCGAGCGACCGGCTTACCGGTCGCTGTCGCTTTGGTGGGAGATACCAGGTTGGGGAAAACCCCGCTAGCCGGCGG
Organism: Gryllus bimaculatus; assembly: GCA_017312745.1. Lineage (NCBI taxonomy): Eukaryota > Metazoa > Arthropoda > Insecta > Orthoptera > Gryllidae > Gryllus > Gryllus bimaculatus. The sequence continues at coordinate 3,798,244 of BOPP01000094.1, forward strand.
TAGGTCGGCACCGGATATTACCATACAGTGGGAGAAGGTCACCGCCACCTCTGTAGGAAAAACGCACTGCACTTACAGGACAAATGCCCGTAGTTGACGCGCCCGGTATCACTAACAACCGACCGACCGACGTTTAAATAAATAAATAAATAAATAAATAAATAAATAAATAAATAAATAAATAAATAAATAAATAAATAAATAAATAAATCCAATTAATTAAGTAGTAAAGGGGTGAGAAGGCAGAGCCCAGCGACGGAAGAGCGAGAGAGTTGCGACGTCCGCGCGTGAGTAGCGTGCCGTGCCGTGCCGTGCCGTGCCGTGCCGAAGCCAGGGGGCGGGGGCTGCGCTTGATGGATCCGCACTGCGTCCGCGGCGGCGCATCAAACGAGCCGCGCCAGCCGCAAAAAGCGGCGCCGCCTCTCGAAGCCCCCGCCGGCCACGCGTCAGCGCCGGCCGCCGCTAATGAACACATCATCCGAGGCCAGACGCCGCGCCGCGCCGCGCCGCGCCGCGCCGCGCGGTAGTGCTGCCGCTGTCGACGACGGAACAACGCGAGAGGGAACGTCAAATGACAGAGTACGGTCAGTTTGTGGTTGATCAAAAGTTGTGTATCAATGCATTCCAACGTTACGCTATCGCGTGACGTGTATACGGATCGCCGTTACCGTAGCATCGTAACGTAAAGTCGGAACGCGCTATTATAGCGTTCAGTTTGTTTCACCTCCCGCCGTCGGACGCGCAGAATTGCTGTTGCTGACAACGCAATAACGCGCCAGAGAACGTTAAATGAGAGAGTACGGTCAGTTTGTGGTTGATCCAGACATCTATCAATTTATTTCAAAGTTACGCTATCGCCTGTCGTATGTATGGAACGCCGTAAGCGCAGTATCGTAACGTAAAGTCGGAACGCACTATCATAGCGTTCCGTTTGTGTCAGCCTCACTGCAATTGAATGTTGCGAGATGGCGTTGAGCATCGTCTTAGCGAGTTTGACCGAAACGCCGAAGCGCGGTACGCAATGTACGAGTGGATGGAACGGCGTATAGCGTTGGATACGTTTGCCGTACGCACACACGTTGCACATGCGATTTTATGGCTGCATTACGTTCTGTTAAGGTATGATTCTACCATAATAGAGTTGAAAGTCGGTGGTGCATTACGTTACGTTGTTACATAACTAAAAGTAATAATAGCTTTATGCTTATACACGCAGATGACAAATACACACAATATAAATAAAAATTAAAATCGAATTAAGTAGAAAGGTAAAAATTTAATAAGAAAGACGAAAATAATGAAGAAGGGGAGAGGGTGTGTAGGTGGTTAGATGTTATAATAAAACCAGAATTTTAAGTATTACGAATCTACATTACTAAAATATACTAAAATCACCTACGAATTACACGTAGTAAATAACCATTCATTTAATAACCACATTTATTAGTATAATAGAATTATGACATTTTTATTACAAAAAATATGAAAAATAGTCTTACATATTCATCACTGTCGTGAAAGAAGAACGTGTTTATGCCGCGCGGAGCTTAGACTGATGACGCTGGGAACTTTTGCGCGAATTTAGAGCATATGTGAGTGAGTGTTGGAGAAGACATTACCGCCATCTTATGTCTCAATAGATAAATAGAGAATACCATGCTGAGTTCAAATATCAACGTAGGGTACCGTTTTATTTCCAAAGGCGGCATTTTCAACGCCCGCGCAATCCTTAGAAGGTTATTCGTGCTATAAATTATGAACAATACTGTTTTAACGTACGAGTAGACGAGGTAATTATTATTTTTGTTACTCTTAAAATTATATCAGATTCATACAAATAAAACAAGCAACGCGAGCACGACCAGTATATCTATTCCTTTTCCTTTCTTTTACACCCAGCGCGCACAGCTGCCCATAAAATGTCCTACTGTCCATGGTCACTGAAGAACGAGTGTTAGCACTCACGACCCGCACAGAAAAGTATCACGGAATAATGAACACATCAGCGCGGTCGCCGCCGCCGCCGTCGCCACTCACGCTCGGGTAATCCGAGCGCCGCCGAAGCAATAAAAAAAGCATTATCTCAGGCGGCGGCGCGCGCTGGCCCGACCGGCCGGAGAGCTAGCGCCGGCCGCCACACGCCCGTTGCCTCCTCGGCCTTCTCCGCTTCCCCGTGCGGCTGCCATGGCTCAGGGCAACGACGTTGCGGAATATAACGGAGCGGGCCTTGGGTTCGACAGCCGACTGGGACGGATTGTAGGTACTAGCTAGATCGAATTCAGTCAGTGTCTTCAGAATACCAGCTGGTCGTTTTCCGGACGCTTTGGTTCAGGTTTGTCCAAATGGCAGCCCGCGTTTGCATTTAATATGGCCCGCCAAAGGTTGTGAAAGTCCTTTGCATCCATGTCCGGCGACAACATTGTGCGCCTAACTCTCTTCATCACATTCACTTCCGATTCTGATCTTCATCTTAACCTTTTCTTCGATGTTTCGTCATCATCCACTCCACCTCCGATTCCCAATTTTCATCACTAGCCAACACGCTGCTTCCTTCTCCACAGACACTTCAACTACTCGTATTTCTATCTAGCGTGGTCAGACGAAAGAGCGGGCCTGGTAGCCCGAGTCTCGCCACGTAAAATAAGGCAAAAATTCAATTTCAATTCAATTCAATTCAATTCAACCCCAACCTTAACCGCTCTCTTCAAATTCCGCCTTCACTGCCTCTTCCTCCGCGACGTCTTCTTTTACCAGCCATCGATGCTTTAGTCATCTCTTTCGCATCTTAAGCTGCCGCACATCTAACATGACATCCAAATCTCGAAGATCAGAAGAACACTTTTTTTAAATTCACAAATTAGACAATTTCAACACAATAGTGAATATTTTTTTGAAGGCACTATAGTTTCTGATTACTAAGAAAAAATCTACGAGCTGTCGACTGAATGTGTGAGCTAACTTTATTCCTGGCAATCATCTTCAGACATTCTTCCAGACTGTAACCACTAGTTGAAGAAACAAATACTGCCTTAATCGTACTCTATGGTTTCTCCTGTGGTCGCCGCAGAGTTGTCATGATTGTCAAATTGCCGATATGAAAGCTGCAGATGCTAATCGCATACATTTTGCATCTGTCTACCAAGGGGTCATTATCAACTTTTTACTCTTTTGGGTTCCAAGCACCCATCATTCAATGGCGACGTGACTTAATCTGTGTCGTGAAAGCCTGAGAACTGAACAGGCGGTAGAAATCCCGTGGGACGCGGGGTATTTCTCTCCCCGGCTGACCATTACGATTCGTAGATCCTCTCAGCTTGTTATTCAATCAGCACCGGGAGCTTTGCGGGTTAGAAAGGTTAGTACGTGATGACGGACACACCCATTTCATGTTTTTTCTTACATCTCTCTTGGGTTGCCGAGTCATGGTGATTAGAATTTTTGTTACGTGAAGTACACCAACGGTTTCAAGATTGTCTGTGGAATACTTAATCACCCTCAATGTGTTCCTTCATGAAATCGTTAACCTATCCCTAGCGTTATCGACGACGATAAAAGAAAACATTAGCATATTTCCACAATACGTCGCAAGTGTTTCCGTACATAGAGTTCTCTATTGCAACACACTATTCTATTTTACACTTTTGATACATCTTCCAGAAACTAACGTTATTAATTCCCTTAAAAAGCTAACTTGTTACCGCTTCTCTACTACTGTATACCATCAAAATGAAAAAACAAACTTTCTACTAAATTTCGAGCATGTGAAGAGAGATTTAGTTGCAAAAGGATACCAGGTCGCAATCAAATCTCTTTTACCGGTTTAAACGAATACACACGCAAAATATAATATAGCAATAACGTCAATAATTATTTTTGAAAGTAATGTAATGCGAATTACAATCAAGAGCTTCAGAAAATGTTTCTAATTTCTCAGAGTCCACTTATCACTATTCCAGCAGAACGTGAAGCACGAGAGTTAAACAAAGGCTCAGCCTTCATCTAAACATTATAAACAAGAACGGACGAATCATGACCATTCATCTCGACCACATCCCCCTTCCCCTGCCAGTGCGTACAAACACCGATAAACAACGTCTTGTAGAGGCGACCGCAATACAGTGAAGCGGCCGCTGTCGCCTCCACGTGCCGGGGCTGCCGCTTCGCTGCCTCCAGATGTCGGGCCGCGCGCCCTGTCGGCCAGCCAGTCAGGCGGCGCCGCGGAGCACCAAGAGGCCTTTGAGGGGCCCAGCGACGCCCCGCCGCCGACCGCGCCCTCTCCTGCGTCAGCGCTGCCGCCTCAGCCCCCGTCGCCTTCTCTGCCTCCCACTTCGCTTCGGCCAACCACGCCACGACCGCCTCGTATCCACCATCCACTTTCCTCTGCATCTAGCTCTCTGCCTTAAACTTCCCTCTCCATCTCTTTCCGTCCACCTCCTCTCAACACTTTTTCAACTCGCTTCATCTACTTCATCTGCATTTCTCTTCTCCTCTTCAATTTCTCCTCTACACAGCTTCCCGTTTCCTCTTTTCCTGCGCCTTTCCTCATTCTTCTCCTTTCCTTTCTTCTCTTTCTTTCCCCTCATACTCTCCTACCTCTTCCTCGTCTTTTCCTTCTCCTCCGACCTTTATTTCTTTCTAATGTCCAACTTCACCGCCTCCAATGCCTCCTTTCCATTCTCAACTGTCAACCGTTGATCGATAATAGAGCGGTGCCTTCTACTACTACTTACACACGCACCAAAGATCACCATAGTCCGTTCATGCCCAGATGAAATGCAACGGTAACTATTTTATCAATTGCAATATTGTAAAAAATATACGACGGAAACTTCTTGTACTGACCGATCAAAACGTTTAGAGCAAACAACACATAACCAGTATGATATGAACAAATAGTTTACCTTCTGTATTCAACGAGATTGCTGAGAATATAAACAAGGATAGGGTGACGCACATGAGACAGGTAATAATTACATTTTCCTTGTAGGGTGTTTCTCTTGTGGGTTTTGACTTCATGGTTGCAACAACAAACCCGCGTAATTTCTTCGATACAACACCATTTTTCGAAGAAAGAGCGAGGCTAGTATGAAAAAATAAATAATACATCGTATCATTTCCATGTGTTTAATGGAACCTACCTTATTTGAGTAAGTTTTTCCATGGAGCAAAAGATAAATTGGTTTCAGCTGAGTTTGATACTTTCGTGTTCAGAAAGTAAATTTTAACACAAAGTAAACATTTGTGCATCAACAGCAGAACTTCGACGTTAACAATTTTCTGCGGTTTCTAGGTTTTAATTGATTGATATTTCTTGCTACACCTTCTGCTTTGGTCATTAGTTACGTTAGTGAAGTGAAGGTTTTTTTCGTGTCAGGCGGCGATGTTCCTTCTCCGCTAGATGGTGATATTCAGCGTCGATTTGCAGGGGAATTCCCCCTCCAGCTATCTCCGCCGGTGGGGCATCGCCCCACCCGCCCGAAGCTCGACAGGTCTTCCCGTCTGTGTGGTAGTGTACTGCATGTAAATAAAAGTGTGTGTAAGGGGCGTGTATAGAACCATAAAGAGGAAGGAAAGATCGCGCACTGCCCGTGGTCGGTTTGTTAACGCACTGCTCCGGCATTCGCCTGATATTGATCGGCGAAACCATGGAAAACAGCCATCAGTGCAGCCGGCCGCAAGAATTCTCCTTCAGACAGCGGCTGAATTCGACCTCGCTATCTAGCTAGCGTCTAAAATCGTTGTCCCGGTCAGAATCGCAGCAGACACAGCAATCGGGCCCTGAGATAAACCGAGGTGGTGCCTTGGTTTTGAATACGAGGGCTGCTGCGGAGCCCGTTGGGGCCGGGAGCCGATCTGCTACGCGAGGGCAGCCTTGGCGGGGCGTCCTTGGCGGCAGCGCGCCCGCGTTCGCCACCGCTAATCGGGTGATGAATCTTCGTCGTCGTCTCTAATCGCGGCCCCATCGATCCCTCCAACGGCGCGCGGCGCGTCGCCCTCACCTCTTGCGCCGCTTCCGCCCCGCCCCTCCCGCTCCGCCCGCTTCGCCCGCCACGGGCGTCACCTCACCACCGCCCGGCTTCTTCTGCCCTGCGGGGCCGCTCCGCACTCATCGACCCGACTCCCGCCTCTCCTAACGTCTGGGAGACTCGCTTTGCTCTTCAATGGCATTCACCAAGGGTTCGAGTCCGACGGTAGCGGATTTTCAACTTTATAGCTACACCGACTGGAGACGCTGACTAGTGGAGAGTTCTAGTCGGCTGTACTGATCGAGAGTTTTCAGTGATTTCTTTAAAACTTCTGAGACGCAGTATATTAACAAAACGGCGATCTTTTCTTCCTCATTCTTGTCCCCTCCATTCCCCGTCCACATACACTCACACACTCTGACATGTACTACTCTGCACAACAGAAGGAAGACGAGTCGGAAACTTGTCCCGGTTGGGGAGGGGCCTGGCAGTGGAAAGTACCTGAAGAAAAAGCCGGCTTGAAGGTCGGGGTCGGATCATGCACTACAATAGCGGGACTACTGACCCGGGTGGTTGAATCAATCGCGCCACTCCATTCCTCTTCTTCCGAGCATATTGTCTCATCGGTCAAAAACCACAACACGTCCAAAGGTTCCATCCAGGTACCATTCAGCTTCAATGCAACCTTCACGCTAGCGTTCACCTCTTCAGGCGTATTCATTCCAATGTCACGTCTGCCTTGCCCATTGTTTCTCGGAATATCTCCGCCATGTCTGAGTATTTGCACTTGCCATGAACATCATACCAAGAGCACATCACATCTTTCGCGTCTCCCGATCCTCCGACAGCCTCCCACTCATTACGTCTCGCTCTCTAGCGCCTTTTCGACACGACTCCTCGCCCATATTCCTTGTGCCACTGACGTCTGTCTCTCTGCCCACCGGCCGTTGCTTTCCCCGTCCGAAAACCTCCTTCCCTATCATTTTACACGCGCACCTCTGAAAGCCGTTGCTTAATATATTACATTCACACCCCTTTGCCCAAACCCCACCCCGCTCATGTCCCCCACCCGACCTCCAGCTCTGCACTCACACCCGCCTGTTGCTCGGTGTGGGGCGCCCCCGCCCCTTCGCCCGTCCTTGCCCGTCTCTCCCGACCTTCCCGCCTGTTCCGTCGCTCCCCGCCCTCCCCCGCCCCGCTCCACGCCGCCGCGCACCGCCCCAGCCGCGCCGCCCCTCACAGCCCATCCGCTTCGGTAAGTAGGCAATTTGGTATGCTGATAGTAACGGCCCCCTCCCCGAATTCACCGGAGGTAACCAAATGAAACCGCCAAGCGCACGACACACGATCATCCGCGCTACCATATTCGAGCCACTTGCGTAAGCGGCGCAATATTCGCGTCTATTCGCTCGTTCGGGTCTCCGTGTATGGCGGCGTACGAAACGAGGGATCGTTTGCAAAGTTAGTTGCCGCGAGATGGCGTGCTGATGGCTCCACTTCTCCGCGCCAAGGGGCACTTGGAATATTCAAACAGAACATTAAGCCGCTGCTGATGGACACGATGATTATTTTAGATTGAAATCCAAAAATTCTCCAGCAGTTTGTTGTTGTTGTCGTGGTCTTGAGGAATGCGTTCCAACCTTCACATCACGTTTTATAGGGAGGTTTTTAGATTTAGAAAAATGTCTGACTACTATAGTGATTGTAGGTCCAATAACAATGCAATGTAATATGTATTTTACTTTTGACAAACTATTTTGTTCTAAATGTATACGAAGTTGAACTTAGGACTTCAAATATCTCAATTCTCAATATATTACTCCCCTTTTTTTTTGTTTACACAGTAAGCAATCAGTTTAGCATTTCATTCAAATCTTGATATCTTAGAAACCTAATCGGTATTGTAATAGCCGTCAAATCTTGGTAACTGTAAAAGATCCTCAAGCCTAAAATGACGCCTCTGAGCTAAATTCAAATCGCCTGTTTCTCGCCCAAGAAATACCTCCTTTCTCCGCTAGTGAGTGAAAGGAGCGTAGCGAAATTTGCGTGGTCAGACGGAAGAGCGGGCCTGATGGCCCGAGTCTCGCCACGTAAAATAAGGCAAATTCAATTCAATTCAAAAAATCTAAGCAACATTTCGTAAAGCTCTTTGGAAATGATTTATACATATTACATTTATTTATAACAAACGGAAAATGAAATTATTATCATTATTGTTATTATTGTTGTTGTCGTTGTTGTGATAGTATCTCTTAACGAGTATTATATAATGTGCTACGGAATAATGACGTTATTTTTCCAGATATAAGAATTCGACACAAAACCTCATAAAGTATTAATGATGGGAAGTATTTCTACGTCAATGAGACTTCAAACATCACGGTGCATATTATTTAATACTTTTCTACACATTCGGTGACTAGAATTCGATTGATGTCGAGAGCCTCCTCAGACGGAGTCTTCTATTTCATGTCATTGAGAGTCACACTTTGACAGATAAGACGTCGATACAAAACCTTGTAAACCAACGCTTAATGCTTAATGACGTTTTACCCATTGTCTAGAACTCTAGCAAGTAGATTTAAAATAAAATAAGTATCTCAATTCTATTTAATATTTATGTAAATTTACAGTATGAATTTTTTACTATTAAAATGTCGATTTTCCCTGCTTCATTGGCACATCCCAAATTGCGTCGCGACTGTAATCATACTGTCGCTTCGTCACGGTTACAGCCTGGTGATCACAGAAAACGGCGTGTGAAAAATTATGGTAGAAATATGTTGTTTAAGGCATTTTTTAACATAGTACGAATGTACTGTAATCTTGATTACTACAAAGACTGCCATTGTGCTCTCTGATGAATGTAACAGAATGTATTCTACATTTTCTCAAATCTAGCTATAACACCAGTCCCAAACTCTAAAACAATAATTTAGTAAGGATAACAGCAATTGCATCATAATGTTGCAAAATTGTATCTCGTATATTTGTAAATCCAATTAATGCCCAACGTGCCCGGAAATAAACTAAAAAGGGAGAGTAGCGATCGATATTGTGGATAAATTCATTCGAATATTCGTTTTTTCACACATATTTCATTCAACAAGATACTATTAAAAACCTGCATGTTTACTGGAACTCACACACTGACCGTCTCAAAACCTCTTACGTACAACAGCGACATGTTCGAGCTATTCCTACTGCTAAAAAAGCTGATCGACAACACATATTACTGTTCCATTGCAGACCATAGGATTCTTCTCTGATTCATCTCTCGATTGGGCACACTAATTCCTAAGGTGAGTCAGCCAGCCCGAATTCGAGGAGTGGACTTCGAGCCCGATTCCCCAAACACAGGCGGCGGACCCTGAACCGCTTTCCATGCGCGGCCCGCACGGCAGCTATAAATAAGTGCAGAGAGCCGCGGTGGCGGCGGCGGCGGCGGCGGCGGCAGCGGCGGCGGGCGTGCCTCTCAGACTTCGAGACGCGATAATTGCGGGCGAGACGGCGGGCGGCGCGAGGCGACGGCGGTGGCGGTGGCGGTGGCAGAGACGTCGGTGGAGGCAGTGGAAATCGCATGGCAGAAAGTGGAAACGGTGGGTGCTGCGGTGATGAGGACTACAAGAGAATTAATTAACGTTTGATTCCAGGTGAGTGGAGGACAACGTAGGTCGTGGGTTCCGTAAGTGTAGTGAATGATACATTCCGGGAAGGTTCCTCTCTTCTTGAATATGACATAAGGAGCCGACTGTGTGCAGAAGTTTACCTCCTCCAGGTATCATTCACAGCTCACCACCGCCCTTTTCGAGACCAGCTCTGCATGCCAGCTTTTGTTTGGTCTTCCAATATCTGTGTCAGTGTACAGCATGGGTATGTGTGTAAGATGAGGGGAGAAGACATGGATGAGGAAGGAAAGATCGAATGCGGTCTATTACTCGTTTGTCAAGGCACTTGTTCGGTATTCTCCCGGTACTGATTAGAGACTATCACAGAAAACAGCAGTGTTGTGTTGGAAGTGCCAGCTACAGCAGAAGACTGCACGGAGATGCAAAGACGATGGCGATAGAATATGACAACTTCGCAGTTTTCTTCGCAATGCTTCTTGCTACACTTACATGTGTAGCGTCACGTTGGCTGCCCTGCATGGGAGGAGGACGCGAAAAGCTTCTCATACCTGAGAACTACAGCTAGCAGCCACGACGTTGGGTGCGGTACAAATGTTTAGAGCCAGTTAGACGAAGGGTTATGTGGCAGAAAGTGTCACGTGACGGTAAACCTCCCTCCCATGCTCGATGGTCCCGTGGAGATAAGCCGGCGAGTATAAATTGGGCCGACGAGCTCACGCCGACGGTTTTTTCTTGTAAACCTCACGCTTAGAGCAAAATTCACGCCCAGGCTGGTGAGTATTCGTGCGTTGTACGGGTGACGAAGATCACGAGTGGCGCGGTAGGAGCGTGCACTCAAGGTGGGGCCTTCAAGTACATGTGGTGTAGTCCAGTCCAATAGTCGAAAGCTTTACTCGACTACGGAACCGTCAAATTACATATTGCAGATATCTTAATTTCTGGGGTTCATAGCGGACTGTACGAAAAGTCCTTGTGCCTCTCATTAAATTGACTATTGCACACTTGTAAAAACCAAATTTCATACAGATGCCTTTGCCTAAATCATTGCCGACAGATACCATGTGGGAAAGAATCTCTCTTTCTTTTTATTTTTCTTCTCACCAAATACAATAACAAATCACAAAGCGTATTGTTACAGTACATAAAAACATTGCCATATTTAAGATATTAACATAAAATAATAACAACATAGTTTCTACAAATAATAATATTTCAATAGTTAAGTTTCAAAATTCAATATGTCCCCCCCCCCGAGCCTCCTGATTAGTGAGCACGCTGCATGACGTATGGCTGCTGATTCCCACAGATCCACGTAACTCATACGTTAATATTCGTATATCGAGACTCGGGAGTGGTCGCGATGGGTGATGAAAAGTTCGCACAGTGTGGGCATGTGGGCCTCACCAATAATTTATACAATTAATAACTTCTTATGCATTACGGATCACTCGATGTACTTTATGGAACGTTTTCAGTAACTTTCTTCAGTAAGTTTAACAACCACATGCCATGTTAGCACCTGCAAACCAGACATTGCACGGATTACGCACTCGAGCTATCTGCTGCAGCTTATAAGCATGTCGGAACAGCGCGGTGTCAGCTTCAGGAATCCACGTCGAGACAGGGAAAATTAGCCAAGATGACGCAGTCGGATCATTTGAAGGAAAGGTTATTGCGAGTATACGAGTGATCTGTTGAAAAGTTGTTTGGAAAAAGTGGGAGTTACAATAATAATGAAGACTCGCATAGAGGTGGTGTAGATGCTGTAGAGCGCGTATGTAATAACTATTGTCTATGAGTGAGAGAGAGTGTGAGAGGGAGACAGAGTGAGAGGGTGAAAGAAAGTGTGTGTTAGAGTGTGTGAGAGAAGAGTGTGAGAGGTAATGTGTGAGAGAGTGAGATAGTGTGTGAGAGAGTGTGAGAGCGAGTGAGAGAGGGCATAAGAGAGTGTGAGAGAGATTGTGAGGGAGAGTGTGATAGAGTGTGAGAGAGATTGAGAGAGAGAGTGTGAGAGAGATTGAGAGAGAGTGTGAGAGAGATTGTAAGAGTGTGTGAGAAAGTATGAGAGAGTGTGTAAGAGATTGTGAGAGTGACAGAGAGTCTGTGTGAGAGAGAGCGAGAAAGATTTGAAACGCATCAAGTAGTCAGGTCTTTAATAAAGTGTTATGAATGTAAAATATTTTAGGTGGTGGCGCTCCTCCGCATCCCGAATGTGAAATTCGACTTCGATATACTCATCGGGAATTGATTTATCCCTCTCCGAGCGTGTCGCGGAAGCTTCCGAATGATCTATCTCCAAGTATGTCTGACAGTGTAGTGTATGTAAGTGCATAGTGAGTGTTTGTGTACGTGTGTGCGCTTGCGAATCTAAGGAGAGAGGAGAGTACCAGGATAAGAAAAAAATAACTCGCTTCTACGGCTTTCGCGGGTTATTGTTCAAAACTATCAATCAAAGCAGCCAACCGCATGGATTCTCCTTCAGCGAAAGGATGCATTTTTTAGCCAGTAAGGTGGATATTGCTGAAAATTCGCAACCGTCAGATCTCAAACCCCACAACCTCCACGTCTAAAGAGGCACGATGTTACGACTCAGCTATCGCAGCTTATAATTGTCCACGAGAAAACGGCTGGATTTCATTAAATTCTTTTAGCGAAACAGACTAGTAGTGAAGACGACGTCACACCACGACGACGAAAATCAATAGAATTTTTGTTGATACACATTCGCACTTCGTGAGTAGTAACGATAGATGTACTAGATTGCCAGGTGCTTCCGCGCACGTCAACTGCTAGGGTCATTTTAGAGCAGTACATTTTTTTCGTGAGAGGTTGGTGTACTTCCCGCGCTGAAGCGTGACACCCGACACTGACAGGCACGACGTCCTCCCTCCAGGTATCTCCCGCCAGCGGGGTACAGACCCGTTCGAACACGTTAGAAGTTCCCGACTGATCTCTGAACACGTCGGATAGTGTAGTATTTAGCTAAGGGGTGAGGGTAGGACAGGGAACAGGAAGGGAAGATCGCGTGGGGTTCGTGGCCGGTTTGTTAGGGCATTGTTCTGAAATTCGCCTGGTGTTGATCGACGAAACCACGGAAAACTACCGATCAGAGCAGACGGTCGACACAATGCTCCAGGCAGCGTCTGAACTTGGTCAAGCTATGCAGCGAGTGTCGAATATCCTGCCACCGTCGGTGTTCGAACCCTAGGACAGCGGCGAGGCAATGCCACCTCCGCGGGTGATGGAAGGCAAAGACGCGAGTTAGTGCTGGCGGAACGGGCGGGCGATGAAACGAACCGCAACGGGGAGCGGCGCGGGGAGCGGCGCTGGGGCTGCCGATTTCAGCGCCGGGCGGGCGGCCTCGTGGCGGAGGCGGCGGCTGGGAGTGGCGGCGACGGAAGCGAGGCCTTGGCTGTGGCTGTGACTGTGGCGCCGGGCGGGCGCGCAGCGCGGGCCAACCCAGGCCGCTGTCAGTGACCGCGCACCGCCAACCCGGCTCGTGCCCCCAACCCGGCGCCCGCGCAAACAGACGAGCTCGCCCAGGGTCTCCGCGCAGGGGCCTCCGGGGAGAGAGGTCCACGCCGCAACGCGGCCAGCGCTGCCCCGTTTTCTTATCCATTCGCACGAAAATGACTCATTCCTACAAGTGCAGGTGCCGTATGACTATTACAAAAACTACTTTACAATTAGGCAATAATAATAGTAGTTGTAATAATAATAATAATAATAATAATAATAATAATAATAATAATAATAATGTAGTATCGAAAACTATAGATTGGGAAATTTCTCACATCCAACCTCCGAGTTGATCAAGCACAACAGAAATAGGTGGGCTGCTGATGTACATTACGGCTTGCTTAAGTTTTAAAATCTGCCCACATTCGTTAACAAATTCTCTTGCTCGAATTGTAAGATTCTGAGCAAAAGTGGAAGATTACATTTACCTCCATTTAGACGATAGACTTCAAATTTAGAAAATGTGACAGGAAATTTCTTTTTAAATGACCTATCCATAATTTAATTTTCCTCTGAAAATATAGGCAATTATAATGATTCTTAAAATTGTCAGATCTTTACTTTGGTATTTCTTTTTCAGTTCATAATTTTGATGTCATATCTGATAAAAAACTATGATATAGTACATTCGCTGCTAGATTTAAAGTTCCATAGATAGATATGATCATATTGACCTGGACGTGTTTTCAGAAAGTTACTGACCTTATCCGGAAGACATCAGAATTGCTCCAATGTCCTCTCCCAAATCGGCACAATTGAATTCACATGTGGAAGGCACACACAAGGTGAGACACACACAATGGAAGCGGCCTTTTATGGGGCTGACTCAGATGATCACCCCAGCCACCTTCAATTCTAAGCAAAGTAAGAAACAAAAAGACTGACTAAATGGTATGTGCCTTTCTGTTATAAGACATAAATCAGATAGAGAATGTTTCAACATTCACAGAATGTGGACATTTTCATCAATTTTCTAACGCTCAAGAACTGGAAATGCGAAGAGGACAATTAGACATGATGTACAAGATGTTCCAAACGAATTACGTGTATTATTCATGTGAAACGTATTCCGTCCTGGATTGCCGAGTTGGCAAGAGCGTTTGCCGAATCAGCACCTCGGTCCGAAGGGTCGCGGGTTCGAGTCTCGCCGTCAACATGGTGGTTTGTCCCTGTGTTTCATGTAATGGTTGTTGTCGCGGACGACCCAGCGAGTGTGCTGACCACAGACCGAGGAGGTCACATGTGTGTCTAGTGTAAAGGTTAATATGTGACCCAATGAGGGACGTACTGAATAGTCGACATCGACAACTTCTGAAGCTGAATAAAGCCTTAGGAAGCAGAAAGAAAGGGGAAACAAAAAGGGTGAAACTTGTACATTTATTTCTCGCACAAGCGCTTTGTATCAATCATTCTAAAATTCCATCGCTACAATGGTACAAATGTTGATAGCCTCTGGTAAGATGCAAAACGTGAAATATTTTTCAGGCGTGCCATATCTTAATGAAAATGTGCTTCTGTCAGCAGAAATAATTTAACAGAACGTCATTTTTTATTTTATTCTTTCAATTAATGAATAAGTACAGTTTTTTAAATAATAGAGAATCGCAATTTGTTGACATTAACGTCCTTATTTGTATGTCCATCTGCTACTTAATTCCCAACGTCGTGACTCACTCTCAAAGGGCAAATGTACCCTACAAACATCCTCAAGGGTCTTCCCCGTCACATCAAGTCAGTTTACGGGCTTCGGGAGTCAAGAGCTTATTTGCTGGGTCACGCGCCTCTTCACTTTCATGAGCGTTTGGGGTCTTCCTCTGCTCAGATCGGCGGAGGAAAGTGGTTCATGAGGTCAGGGGTCTGGAATGAGGGAACCTGAAATATCATTGCAGTTTGCAGTCACTTTATTTTGTGTAGTGGTTGTAACCTCGAACGTTGAAACTTTGTTTTCTGGATTTGGCGCCTAGCGTTGTCATAAATGAAGCTGTATCTGCGTACACGAAAGAAAATAAACGTTTATATATCCGTATTTTAGCCAACGAATTGACCTTTACACATCAAAATTTAAAATATCGTCTATTTTTTTCAAACAAGACGAAGTGTTTACGCCATACCATTCAAGGAAACTTAATGTGAATTTTATCTTCCATCTGAAGTTCATTTCATAATTCATAAATCAAAAATAGATACTTCTACGTTCATTTTCCTTTGTAGTGCAATGCCCCACAAACCAGATCTAACCTTTGGCGAATGCTCATTAGAGGGCCAGAGGGCCATGCCCTTTCTGAACATTTTGAAAGACGTCCCGTAATAAAATATTTTATTTCCACATTTCCAGATATGATCAATCCCTGATTACCCTCTTTTTTAAGCTGACGTTTGGGGAATTGATACACATTTGGGGAAGAAGCCCTCGAAACGATTTGGCACCTCTGTAACTGGTTCAGCATAAAATCATTTGTATTTATAAATAGTATTATAAAAATTTTAATATCATTCACCTTGAATTATGTTTTATTTCCTAGAAAAAATGTTGTAAGTAAAAAACGTTGAATGGAAAAGAGGAAGTTAAAGGGTCCCAGAAACGCAGTTGGCTCTTTTCTCCCTCTAGGCCGCACACGCCTATATATCTAACGTACCTTAGTGTCTTAGAGGATTCGAAGAATCAAACATGCATTACGGCAATGCGTTGCGAAACTTCCCTTCGAATTCACGGGGGTTCGTTTGGGTGTGGGACTAGCCACCACAATTTTTCCACCGGCGGCGTCTCATACAGACGTTCCTTTGTAGCTCGAGCAACAGACGAATTCATCGTAGGTTTTCGTGAAAACTCGGAGACAAAAGAGGGAAGGACATGAGGTCTCGTTAAGTAAATGAAGGCTTCTTTGTCTTTGGGTCTCAAAAGAAAACCAAGAACACACGGAACGGCACGGTAGTTTGAATAAAGGCACTCCCAGGCTGTCTCCACTGTATCAAGCGCTCCGCCTGACGAGGGTGCACATTGCAAGTACATAAAACACATTTTAAAGTTTCAATCTTTCTTTGATAAAGATATATACAGAATAAATGTTTAACTCATAAATTGTTGGCGGTAATAATCTTAAAAGCGCCCCGCGATTTCATGAGTTACTACTGGGCATCTTTCACATAAACTTCTTTCAAAATTTTGTTTCTCATTTTTTACCATCAATTATTCTCATTTTGCCCTTATTGTGGCATTTTATGAAGATCGCAGAAATGGCACACCCTACGAGAGAAATGTATTCTTTGATATGAAAAATTTGTAAATATTAAGGAATTCTGATGT
Source organism: Gryllus bimaculatus (assembly GCA_017312745.1). Classification (NCBI taxonomy): domain Eukaryota; kingdom Metazoa; phylum Arthropoda; class Insecta; order Orthoptera; family Gryllidae; genus Gryllus; species Gryllus bimaculatus. The sequence goes on from BOPP01000094.1 coordinate 3,814,662, forward strand.
TCCGAAGTCCACGCATAATTTATTATTAAGAATTATCTTACTAAATCATCTTTGTGCGATTGCAAATTTCATTGTACTGAAATATATTTATGTACAAGTTGGCTTACGAAAATGTACGTCGTTCTTCGCAAAATGATTAGTAGACTCACTAATGGGAATATAATCTGAGGTAAAGATATGTTTGCATTTTCTATCATTAGTAAAAACGTTGTGATTGGATAAATTCAATTACTGATTGCCCGTAGAATTCATGTTTCAACGGAATGTGACAAGAAACAGATTATCAAACATTAGTTTCGTGACACATGAAATAATTATATGAGTCGTCATTGCCAACAATATGTTGCAATGAGGTAGTCGAGGTATACGAGGTAATCGTTTTGTGGATTTCATACAGCAGAAAACTGATGATGATGGCTTAGCCATCGAAAGCTGCTATTTTAATAAATAATATTGTTGGCAATGACGACTCATATAATTATTTCATTGAAAATGCCAACAAAAACTCACCACAATACTCTTGACACATTCATTGGCGAGCTTTCCGGTGATTCACATCCAGCGCACTCTGCGAAACGGGCGATAACTGCGAACTCGGTTGCTTTGGCGGGTAGTGAATGTTCGAGGGTGGCTGCCCCAACACAGGGCAACTAATGGTGAGTTTTTTGGAACTTCTTGATTCTTAAACGAATGATTCTAGTGAAACGATGTTAATCGATTAGTTTTCAAGTCACATTTTAATGCAAAACAGCTTTCAGCAACATATGGTGCAAAATCCAAATCGCGTGCGATCCCCACAACTTCTGTGGACGGCATATGGTCAACTTCCAGCAGAGGTTCTGCATGCAGCGCCTCAGCAATCAGTTCACCGAAATGGTCACCGAAAACGTGGTTGAAGTAGGTTCCTCGGGAACTGTAAAAACAAAATTAGGTACTCCTGAACCCAGCAGATACAAGTCCGCTTGGCAAGGGGACGGGTATTGCGAAGAGAAGAATTCAAATATAATTTACCCAGCTAGAAAATCAGTGAACGATATTAACGAAAAACAGGCTGATTTTGCAACCTCTGGATATGTATGTAACGTTTCTACTTATTCCAGACATGCAGCACTAGTCAATGAAATAAATAAAGATGACAATGCATTAAACTGATGACATAAATAAAAAGCCAACCCCCCATTATAGTGCACGATGTAGATAATTTTTCTTTAATCTTGCAAGAATCAAAGACTCAGCTCAAGGTGAATTCAACGCCCAATTAGAAAATAATGCAGTAAAATAAAGCAAAGGGAAGATTACCGAACCTTCAAAAAACTTGTTGACAAAAAAATATTCAATTTCATTCCTTCAGCAACCCTCTTACTAAAGAATTATGTGTATTAAAGAAATACATTTCCTATTGATATTCATGCAAGGTATCTCTTATGCTCCATCAGAACTACAATATAATGCAAAAGTGACTGGGTTATACAATAAAGATAAAAATCCTGTCAACGTGTGTGCAGTGGAATTCGGATGGAACAAATTCTAGAAACATTCTACGTCTAATACATTTCGATAATTTTATTGCAAGATTCCATGTTTAAGTAATAACAAAGCCATTCAATGTAAAAAAATGTGAAAGTATAGGACATACGCAGGCAAACTCGTATTAAGAACCTATATGTCTTAGATGCCGAAGTAAGCAACATTATTTACATTGCAATATCAGTAATGATCCACCTCCTGTTTGTGTTACGGGACAGGATAACCACACGGTCAACTTGCGGGGCTGTCCGACTTTTAAAGCCATAGTCAAGCGCGATTATTACGCATTGTTAAATTTTTCATCTACATTAGATTTATGAACAAATTACCATATTTCAATTTCTAACCCATCTTCGGATCACAAGAATTGTTACACATCTCAAACACCTTGCAAGAGAACGATTTTCTACCAAGGAAAGATGCTTATTTCGCTGCATATAAGCCTTTTACTCTACACGCCAACTGTCTTGTGAACTATCTTAATACATTTTATAGTAGTAAAATGATGTATGTTTAAGATATTCCTTGATTTAACTAAAAAAAACTAATTCTTAGATGTGCCATTTTACATAAGTACGTAAAATGGAAATTAACAGTTTTTAGTTGTATCATTTTACGTACATGCTCCGATGTTTTGTGAAATTTAAAGAAAATTAATCATGAGTCATTTGGAGAGGAGTTCTTCAGGCCACTGGTTACATCATTTTCGTACGATTCACGTTTGCAACTGCTATTACTACTCCCTTTACGACGGAATTTGGACTATATTCATTTTGAAAAACAATTTACAAAGTTTGTAGGCATTTGATGCTTTAAGCATGTTTTTTAACATGTGCCTAGAACAGTTATAAATTAAATAAATATGAAGTCAAGCAAACTTGTAACGTTTACAAAATATAATGACTCATATTATGATATTAACGTTCACGTAATATTTACATTTTACTGAAGTCACCAATACTATTTTAAATACACTTCAATAACCACAAAAACATCAATAATTTATAGTCATTAAACCACCCACAACAATATCCCTATGAACAACAGATGAATAAGCAATTAATGATTTCAAATCAACTTGACGTAAACATAATAAACCTATTTAAAAAACGCACTTTTTCATACTGACCATGCACTTTTTCATATTGACATCCATTGAACGTATTTTCGTAATTAAACTGGCATTTCTTTTCATGTCTGTAATATCGCACTACCGTCGTTTCGTTTGCGTTCGGTACAGAACGACCTGTTTGCGTCACCATCTCTCGCCAGAACCAGCCGAAAATGTTTCTCATTCCATCACCGTCCTGGTCCTACTACACCTTGTGGTCCCTCGACTGCTGTATTCCCCCAAAACTCGCAGCCTCAAACCGTGACAAACCTCATTTTCCAACCTTCACACCGCGTCTAGGAAACAGCTTCCACAGCCATTGTCACCACCATCGCCTTCGTAGGAAGTGGCACAGCCTTCACTCACAGCCCTTGCCCTTCACCCCTATTCCTCACTTCCGCCGCGCCCTTCGCCTATGCTTTCGCTACGCCAGCACCTTAGCTCCCCGTCCCTCCACCACCGATGCCAACACCAGCATCACCAACTCCATTAAAACGGCCATCACCACCACCACCACCAACGCAACCCCCTCCCCCGCTCCCGCCGCCGAGGCGCCACAAACACGCGGTTGT
>BOPP01000094.1:3822128-3839999 GCA_017312745.1 Gryllus bimaculatus
AGGGCGGAGCAGGGCGGGGCAGGGCGGGTGGGTCCAATCTGCCCTTCCAGAGCCAGGCGCGCAGCAATCTCGGTGCGGCGCCGTCGCGACTTCGGAAGTCTTAAGCGAAGTGCGGCCGCTCGGGAGCTCGGAGAGGTTTGCGACCGCGGAGGTTCCGGTACAGCAAGACGGCCAACCTCCTCCGCATGTGGGGACAAATATCTCTATAAAATACTCTACACAGAGGCACCATTGATTATCATGTTAATTAATATTCTTTCAATTATTGGTTACTCAATATACAAGTAAACATGTACCCCGAATAATGACCAATAATTATTTCAAAGCTAGAAGAAAAAATTAAACTTAAGTAATGGAGGTTCAGCAGAGAAAGAGGTGTATTTCACACTGTTATAGCTGTAAGATTAATAAGTTAAAAGAGAAAATAATTGGAAATCCTTCGCAATACCAAATAATGCAAGATATAATGGAAGATGAAATATTAAAGTTAAAAGACTAATCACAGTTCTGGAGTGAACATATTCAAAGAATGTAAATGATATTATCGAAGAAGAACAACAAATGATAGTTCTTATTGTAGAACAGAGTAATGAAGTTTCAGATGGCTGGATATAATACAAATTGTAAACATTGTAAAACATATTTGATGTTGAACACAAATAAGAAAAAAAATGTGTAAATATGCAATGTTCCGAAAGATCTGAGAAAGAAAAATTGAGTAGGTGGGAAAAAGAATACAAGAAATTATTGTAACATAAATATTATATTGCGTTTGATTTACTCTGAACATCACAATTTCTAGTAAACTTAACTGCGTCACAAATATTATTATATATTTTTAATATAATCAAGATAATATATTTTATGTGCAATAGGAATGACTTTCAATTTTTGTAGGTTACATGAAGTTTCACTTAAAATAAAGTCAGTTGTTTTCATTTTGTCATTATTCGGCCACAAATATTGAATATGTTTTGCCCTTCTTATTGTCTGTAAGTGCTTCTGTATTTACTGTTATTTTCTAATACTTAACAAGCCCTTTACCACGCCACTGTCGATACGAAAATACTATTTTAGTACCCTTGTTGTTAGAATTAATGGTTTATGTGCATCAATGAAATTCATTTTGACATAAGCGGAAAGTGGAATTCCAAGACAGGGCACATAGGGTCCCTTCACTAACCTTCCCTTTGCACAGCCCTGGCATCAGGTTTGCTCAGAAGTTGGGTGCTTGTCGGAGCACAGGATGAGTGTGTGCGATAAGAGAAGTGCAAGTTTATGTCGGTACGCGGAAGCAAAGGTCGAACCTTCTAAAAGTGATTCTTAAACGGCGAATTATCATAGTAATAAATCCTATTGTTTCAGCAAGACTTCACAACATAAAGTTTTAAAGAAAATCAATCTAAAACCTTCTAATCTAAGTGATTATATTCTCCATTTTCTAAAGGTTAATTAGTATCCTACTTTAAATATAATTACTCATGATAATTATTATACAACGGACAAGAATATTGTATTTCAGGTCGTCTTAACTGACGTAAGCGAAATTTCATCGTTCTTACATTCTTCATTTCCTAATTCTTGATGCTAACGGATTATAGTGAATATTATGTTTAAGTAATATGTTATTGCAAAGTATGTGTATTACGTATATGCTTATGCAATGCATATTATTGATTCAGGACATAGTTGAAAATGAGCATGTAAAACGTTTCGCATGCAGATTATATTTATAATAATCCAATTCACTTATAGCATTTGATCCATTCTGACATTCCAGACGGCTTTTAATAATTCCGCTTGAGGTGTCCCAGGTATCTTTCAGTCATTTTCATGTATCAAATCCTTGAGGTCAATAGTGTTTATTCAATGAATGAAAAAAACGAAGGGATACGCAGATCGACTCGCATTATTTTCAGAGTACTGTTGATTCCACCGCTCAATCATTCACAATGGAAGAATGTACCGAGAAGTAAAGTAATTTGTTTCTCAGAGACAAATTTAATAATAAATCTGAAGAAGAATTCACACACTGAAGTTTGCTATATCTTAACGTGAAACCCTTTTTGTGGTAATAGTCATTTCCATTTGCAAATATGTCTCTCTAACGTATAATGAGCACCACAGAGAGTATAGCAGATTGAACATTTTTTGCCCCGACTACACCCACGAATTTAATTATAATATTTTTAATGCAAGGTGTGGCCAGTTTTATTTAAATACCAAAATTCAATTTTACATTAGGCTTTCGCCAAAAGAATATTTCGTACTGAGCAGACTTCAACTTCCCATTTTTACGACTTTCATAAATTACGCCAGGTTCGCCCATCACGGCGTCGTAAACACAGCGCGGACTTCTTTAATATCCGAAGACATTGCCGCGCACTCTACCAGCGTCGACGAGCCTGAGTACGCGGTGCCCCCATGCTGTTTTATGCTTTGATTAATTCTGAACTCCATTAGTGGCGACGAAGGACGGGAAATGCTTTTACGATTTCATTTCTGAGATAATTCTAAATTAATCGCTATCATTTCCATCTCAACTTTTCTCAACTGCCGCCTGGAAGAGAACGCCATCTAAAACCCGCAGAAACAAAGTGGGGGGGGGGGGTTGACGCGGCCGCGGGCGTACGATGGTAAAGATGACGGGGCGGAGAAGATGGGAGAAGGCTCGAGGAGGATGGCGAGAAAGGTCACGAGGAAATAGCTAGGAACGCGGAGAAAGTTAATATTGAGTTGAGAAAAGCAAACAATTTCGATAAAGGGAAGAAGTTAACTGTGAAATGGGGACACGGATATCAATATTCCCTCACAGGCCGGCAATTATAAGATAAGGAAAGTAGTTAATTGGACTATTGCGATAAGATGAGAGACGAATTACTGGAGAAGGTACAGGTGAGTGTAATGATCACGTTATACGAAGAGGTAAACAAAATTATCATGGAACAATGCGAAGACTGGGGCGTAAAAGAACAAATCGAGAGATATAGAATTGAAATTGAAGATTCTGTGAAAATGCAATAAATGTATCAAAAGATAGAAATCCATAAATATGATGTACATACAGTTTGTAAAGCAGTTTATTATCCATGTTACACTAGAGTATCCGTGGAATGTACCAAGTATATAACATTTAAGAAACTCATATAAAATTATTCAAATTTTTGGTTGTTTATTTAATCTACAAAGAGCGGTGATGACACTTAGGCAACAAAGGTGGTCAACCTCATTAAGGGTCGTTGCCAATTAAGTAGGTTTTTCCAAGAAATGGGTAATATAATTTCCATATTCTTACATTTGTTTCAAATCACACTTAATTAATATTAACATGAACAAAAGTAAAAATAAGTTGTCTTCACATGTCTAAGGATTCATAAAAATAAAGACACAAAACTGTATAAAGTTGCTGTATCTGCACGGTAAAGAAGACATGTTAAACTTTCAGTGCCGTTAGTAACAGAAGCTGAAACTCCACAATCGGTGCAATCCGTACATTTGTGTGTGCGGAAGTGCAGGTGTCTGGGTGGCGGGCAGCGGCGTGGGCGACGCGGGCTGCTGACAACGGCCGGCGCGCCGTGCGGGCTCGTGCCAGCGATGCTTCCTGCTGCGTCGCCCCGCGCCGCCCCCGCACGCACACACGCAGTTGCTGCTCAAGCTGCCTCGTGCAGCCTTGACAACGACAAGTCGCGTTGGTGTAGGGACGTTGTAAAAAATTATATATCTCGAAAATGTAGAGTGAGATTCATGAAACGTCTCTCGCAAAAATTAAATGTTTTAAAGAAAAATCGAAGACCCTGAAATTCAGGTGAATCGATAATAGAAACAACAGACAGGGGCTAAAGTTATTTATAGACGTATACTGCGTTATGAAGACATTTTTTGGAAACTTTTAGATGTAGATGATTCCAAAAATCCTCGACATGTTTCGTTGTATCTTTTGCAACATTATTTTTTATGCATTTTTCAGAAACTCTTTTCAATGTGAGATTATAAGGTTTAAAGGTGAGGTGTATTAGTTCAATTGTGAGTGATCTACGGTAGTTAAAAGAATACTGTGGAACATTTTGATCCTGGACATTGCGTACATATAACTTAAATGTTGGTATCGAGGATATTTTGGATGATGTTTCTTCCAAATGCTGAAGAAAATGAACGAGATAATGATTAATAAGAATCGATGATCATTTCATCATCCATTTAGAAATAAATCAAGTTCTGTCTCAACAAATCCTGAATTTGTGTTTCAAGACCCACAGCAATACAAATTGTGTACAGCAGTATAATTGGCTTCTTCCACATTTGGCACTCTTCTCCGTAAAATAACCAGAAAGTTCCATAAAGAAACTTAACTAGAACCGTGATAAGACAACCCCTCTTTTCAGCGAGAGAAGCCATCTCTTGAATCGTGAATTCTTTAACCTGCAACCGAGGAAAGAACAAACCGCAGCTGAGCTTCTCTCGTCGCGGGATGGAAACAAATGCACTTCCTCTTCCGAGGAAGCAACCAGGAGTTATCTCATTTCACTGAAAGTCCGCCTTAATAAAATCGTAGCGAGCGGGTGGAGAACCCAGAGAGAACTCCTGCACGGCCCCACGCCGCCAAGCCCTCGCCCACCGCCGCTTCCACACCGCCGCGCGTCAAATTAAGCTGCATTTCCCTCGTTTCCTTTTGCACCTGCGAGGTTCGCCACCGAGCCGCCAGCTGGCGCTGCAGTCACCGCAGCCGCCCCGTCGGATAATCGTGTCATCATCTATGGAGAGCGGGAGGCACCTGCACGGCACACCACACCACACCACCCCACGCCGCGCCGCGCCGCGCCAGTTTACAAACCGACCGTAAGCACGCGAGGGAGGTGCTGAGTTGCGGCAGAAGCGAGGGAAGTGGTTGGGATAGATATTTTTTGTTGACAAATGCCGCGATTTTCCTCGCCTGCTGAATCATCGATGGACGACCTGTAACGTTGCAGTTTGCTTCCTCATTTTTCTTTTTACAATCCTTACAGTTTACAATCCGTCGTCCTCTGTGGAATTTCGAGAGAAGGAGAGTAATTCAAATGTGCTGATTTAATTTACGGCATACTTTATCTTACTCAGTTTACATCAGCGAGTAATATTTTTTATTCCCAACGTTTCAATTGTTACTAAGTCTTTTTCAAGGCATTATACGATCTATCGAATACCCCATCAGCTTCAGGCATCCCCGCACGAGAGACAGAGAATGATAGCGGAGGCTGGTAGGGAATCCGGTACATTGTAAAATGCCCTGAAGAAGGCGGAATAAATGCTAAAACTAAGAAATATAAAAAAACATCGATTTAGTCTCTCACTAATCGCAATAGGATACTCTCATGTCAGGGATTGCCTTTTTTTGCGAAGTACTCCACTTGCCTCACATTCCTCTTTCATTTAATCACCTCCTTCATACTCATGTCTATTATTATGTTTGCCACGTCATTATTTCTAATCATCATAGCTCCTCCCATAAACTAAATGTCGAGAATAAGCTGAAATGCTAATACATTTACGCAATGCACTGTACATAAATTGCATAAGAGAGTTAATTGAGAGTGGTTGTTCTCCAAAATCGTTCGTGTTGATATGAGAACGGAGATAAGAATATTTTTACGTTAAAAGTTTTAAAATGTGTTTCATTATTATATTCATCCTTCATTTACAACGTTTAGGGTTTTCGTTTAGAAAAAGTTTGATTTTTGTTTGATTTAAATGGAAAGTAGTGGGTCCCAAATCTGTTATCACTTTCTTTATTGGCCGGTTTTACAGCATAAATAATAAATTTAAAAAAAATTAAATTAATGGAATAAACACTTATCAGCCGTCATTTGTTTATTCCATCATTTACAAAACCAACTTCAGTACAATTACAATACAGGAGTAACCTAGCACCATACATGTCAGTGATTAAAATTTATAGGTGATGTATTATATTTTTAAGATAATGTAGATAGCATGGTAACCTACAATAGTCTACTACTGCATATCAGGCCTAGGTAAGATTTCAACATTTCAAATAACATTTTCAGATACTTGTTTAATCCAGTGTTCACAGAGAATAGTAATTATATTGTGTTATTCCTTGTAGTAGATATGTAGTTTTTTTCGATTGTGTCATTTCTACATTTCTCCTTTGGGAGATATCTCAGGGATTCAGTTTGTTCACGTGCTTTAGAATCATGAAATTTGTGTTGTTTCAGTTTTGCACCAATTTAAAAGATATACAAAATATATGGTAAAATTTCTCCGCTTCACATGATACTGTTCTTGGTAAGTTTTTTTTCGTGTTAGCACAGAAACGTTCGTATAATTTTCACCGTTTTAATATCAATTTCAGAACATAATTATAAACTTAGTATCTGCATTACATCATGTTTTTATATGTGATTCAACTGTGAATATGGTACTATTTATCCGTGATTTAAATCAATGACGCTAGTAAACACGTGTATAGGGATCTACATGAAACACAGCATCTTACGCGATTTTACCTGAAATTTATTGAACATAATTAATGCACAACATCTACGGCTACCTTGTCGCTCTTAGCCATTAACAATAAGACTAATTGTGTTATTTAAATCTTCGTGGTACTATGACGCCAAAAAAATTCCACACGTTTTCGACTTAACCATTAGCAAAACCCTTTCACCAGACAAACAAATTCTGTGGTTTTTACAATAAGCAAAATTTTATTTATAATGGTTACGATGGTTACCATGGAGGTCGCAATGGTTGTAACATTCCTATCAAATGCAACGCACAAGATTACTGTTGTTGATTTTTTCTCTCTTCATTTGTTCAAATATGAATGAGCATATCACCTTGAATCTGATAACAAGCACCCTCTTGTAGCATGAAAATTGATCATCTGCTAGCACTATCCGTGAGGCAACGATGTATCTTACTGTGAACTTACAAGAAACTTGGAGGACTGCAAGTTCAATAAACGAGTGAGTCATATTCCAATGCGGTACTAAAAGAATCCATTTCATTAAATTTATAGACGTTACATACCTATTGCGATCGTCTTGGGATCAGGTATATAACGATGCTTCAGTGACTAAAACACAGATGGCGTTCTTGAAAGTTCTCTTCAAACTAAAACCACATTTCATTGAATTTTATACCACATTTAATTAATAGCATTACACGCAAAACGAAACAACTTCACCGTTTTACTGCCGCTTTATCACAAGGACAGTAGAGTGTAGGAAATGATGGTCCCCGTTTGGGTCTAACTCGTGTACTAGAGAACCATTAAGAAGATGAAACATGTGGGAAGTGTAACTACCACGTTCTTCTTACACGGAAGACGACATCAAACAGAGGTTACCTTGAGTATGTGAAGACAGGGAGATATATGAAAACACGCGGTACAGAAGGGTGCAGGAGAAAAAAGGATGCGTCAAACGTCGGACGTCGGACCTGCACGGTTGAACAGGTTCCAGCAGGTTCTTGAAGTGTGTTACGCGGAGTGTTCATCGTTCATTTTCCTCCATCTGTGAATAATTAGTCCGCATTTTTTACATACGTAGCACATATGTAAGTTATAACTAATATCGAAAGTCCAGACATTTATTTTACCTAAAATACGCAGGGAAAAGGCATTTGCTTTTACCAAAGTAGGTTTGCAAAAACGATTTTATTCTGAATAAAATAGTGGTTTAAAATGGCATTAAAAAATTAAAAATTACAATACAAAAGGAATGATTGTAAAAAACAATTCAAATTATTCACATTTTTATTCTAACATTAAAATGTATTAACATTTACGAGGAAGGAAACGATCTTTTTTTAGTATTCTTGATTGCACATGAATACTCAGTATGATGACTACAAATTTCTTATACTCTCGACGCTGTTTCTATGAAATGCTATCCCGTTTGAATCTTGAAATAGCATCAGTGAAGACGGAATTATATTTTTGGTTCTTCACACTTGTGAAATGTCCAGCACCAAGGGGCCAAACCAAGTCCAAACCAAGAAGGGCACATCATATGTATAGAGCTCTGTCCTCAAAGGAAATCCAAGGACAGGCTTAAATGTAGGGAGGGATTTCTCATGAGTGAACAAAGGCTAGTCAGCATCACTTTAAAAAAATCAAAAATTTTGCCTGTTAACATCTTTCTCATTTAGATTTTAACACTACCTGACCCTGAACCCTCTGCATCCATAGAGAGACAAACACGACCGCCCTTTGTTTTGTCGAACCTCACAGGAATGTTTCCAGGTTGATCGAGATCAGTGCCGGAAGAAAACAAGGACAATAATAACGAACAATGTCTTCAAAGATGTATGGGAAGTGGTCTAACAGTGAGTGACGCAACGCTCACACGCACACTCACAGCTACTCAAATATTATATAGGGATACCAACATCAACAACGCTACCCGAGTATTGAGGGTTGCATTTTACATAAACGCCTTTGCCTGAAATGCCTTTTTTTAACAAATTCTTCATGTTTTTAAAGTTAAGTGCAAAACGTCACGTCTCCGTGAAATTCAATTTATTTAGAGATCCCATTTATAAAGATTGCTTGCGTGTGAAAGTCGTAAAAACCCACATATACTACAATATAGATAATAAAAGTATTTAGATTTTAGATTACTCTGGTAAATATTTTGTTTTAACTCAATCTTTTTCTGAGAGCATGGAAATGAAAAATAGAACATCGACCCAAATGAGGCAACGTTCTTTAACATGTACTTGTCAATTACAAGGCTCATTCAATCTATCGAATAATAATCGTAGTTAATGCACCGACACTCACTTTTTCACGAACGTTTTCCCTGTCACATGCACCTCTGCCTTCTTACTAATAGAATCGTGTTCTTTCCATCATTCGTCTTCGTAGAATGTTACTTACCCCCCCCCCCCGTGTTACGCTAAAGAGAACGCACTCTACATTGAACTGCATAAAAATTAACCTCTTAGAATGAAGTCGTTTGCAATTATATATAGAAATTTCCAATAATTAATATTCATCATATAAATAAAATTTGCCATTGCCGGAGACTTGTTATAAAACGATCAAAGAACTTATCGCTTTTCTACTCAAAATAAATGCCCCAAAATTGTGGTAATTTGATTTTCGGTGATATTAATTTCTCAAAGTGTATAAACAGAAACACTCAAAATCAAACTCGTTCACAGTAATCTGTCATGGTGATTCATTTTGTTTCTCTACATTCATGCCACGATTTTCTATAGTTAGAAAAATAACGCAGCACAAATGATTTATTAAATGTAAACTTATTATTTTGTCAGAGACTTCTAACAGTATCATGAGATTTAATTTGACATTGATTAAGTCAATGGTAGGAATTACGGTTTCACAACGAGATTAAGTTCCCAAAGATACGCCCTCACTTTATTGGAACTCAAATACAAACATAAATTTCCAGTTTCTAAGCAAAAGTGGTCGGACCGTCCCAGATGCAAATTAACTGATTACCTTAATAATCCTACCAGGAAATATGTTTTCGCGTCATGGAAACAAATGTTATAGGTGCACAACTAGAAAAAAAAGAAAGGGTTTAAACTAAAACTGTATTTTACTGTGAATATCTCAAATGGAAAATCACGAAAAACTTTAGGATGTGAGAAAGGGGAGGTGAATAGGATAAAAAATTTAATTTATGAGGTGAAATCGACATTTGAGAGCAAGAGCTGCTGCTGCAAGTTGGTGTAGTTAGGATTTCATAAAATCTCTCAAGAGAAAAGTACGTAAACATGATTTACAGAGAGCGATATTAAACATGAAAAGAGAAATAACGGTAAAAATTCACTTTGATTACATTTGCGTGTAATTATATTAATAATTAACATTTGGAAATTTCAATTAACAATTCACGCTCTGTAACCTTGCAAACAAGTTAAAATGTAATTAAGGGAACAAGGAAAGAGTTTTACTCCGTCTTAAAAGCAGAGTGTTTAAAAAATAATTAAGAAACTATAAGAACTGACACTGTGCTTACTGTTTTACCACATCCAAAATGTCATTTATTATGATTTTAAAGGCTTAATGATTGCTTGATATTTCGCTGCTAGTAAAGAAATGTGAAAAGATGGAATTAAGCGTAAAACTAAGTCAATGCGGCGACTGAATTTAAGGGTCAGTGGGTTGTCAGAAGATGATAATTTCTAGTTCTGAAAGGCAAGTTGTTTCTTTCTTCCACGTGCTATGAGCCCGACGTGGTAATGACGCGACCTCAGGCTTCGTAACAAGATGGGCGTGGACACGACGCGAGCTGCGAGCCTCCGCCCCAGCCCGCACAGTGGGAGCATGCAACGCCATGGACGGAAAGCGCGCAAGGCGATAAAGAGGTTCTTTACGCACGCGATGTATGTTTTACCTCACGACCAATGATAGAGCGAGTGAGGTATCCATCTCGAGTATCTGTATCATCGTGTAAAATATTTGATTTTTTATTCCAATATATAGTAAAATAATGTATGTAGGATACGTCAGAACAAATCGTTTGTTGCACCGCCGTTAGGAGCCCGTTGGGCTCTGCCTCGAGAGCACAAGAGAGAATATGCAAAACTTTTATCACCGGTAGCTTACTAAGAAGTAGAACTGTATCAGCATTTATTGGTCATTAAGTGACCACTTTAACGTTGTGAATAAAACAAATATCTGATGATGTTCCATAGTTACTCGCTCTATTGATTCTTGAATAAATAAATGTGCTTTTGAATTTCCCTCCTCTTTTTTCACCTCCGTCATCACTTAATGGACTCTTTCTATTTCTTCGTTTTCTCCGTACGTCGTATTTTATTCTTCTCGTTCCCTCTATTTTTTCGTACAATACAAGAAGTGTATTCATATTGCAGAAAAGATATAAAATGCTGTAAAAGCCCATTCCTTTATATGAACAAAAAACATGTTACGGCTCTCTGACACTGAAAAAGTACTTTTCCAAAACGTGTGTCTCGTCTGTCTTTGTATGATGTAATGTATTTTTGGGAACAAATGATTTAAATTAATTCTGAATAAATTTTCTCGAAATATCAAAAGTTTTATTGTAAATGAAATTAAAATGGCGCTTTTTTAGAAACGATTGAACAAAATCCTCAAGAACACCGCTAAAATGTTTCCCAAAAATTTCCGTACAACGATATGAATTTGACTCTTCTATGATGCTCTGAATTCATTTAAGCTATTCCAATTCAACAATTAAGTTATTCCAGTAAAGAAAATGAGAAAAGATATGAAAAAATGTACGTGAGTTTGGATAATACACTACAATATTTATAACGTAGAACATCCTATCGTTTTACTTGAGAAGATATCTAAGTATTATATTCTACATTTTCTGTAGGACGTTAATTTTGAGACGTTTGTTGATTAATGAGTTCGTTGACACAAATATTTAAAGCTAACGAAACCTTCGAGTAGTTCACAAGGCTAACACGAGGAAGAGTTTCGGTTCCTTCTTTCCTCCATTGAAGCATCTGATGGTCGTTTTGCATCGCCTTTCTTTTCCCTCCGAGACTTCCACCTTGGAAAATGCACTTCTGGTTTCCAATCAAGTACTCTATTTCAAGTACTTTATTTCATTTGATAAAGGTTTTACAATTTCGTGAAGTAACTATTTCATATTACAGAGAATATAAAGGTATACAGTCATTTAATATTTCGGAATTTACTTTTACACGCACATTAATATTAATGCCATAAAGTAAGTGTCATAGCCTGCAAGTTTAAACAAGGAAATCTTAATTTCTAAGCTGCAATAAGTAATGTGTCAATAATTTAATATTCCTTAGCGTACAAGTTTTTTTCAACTCGGAGAAAAGCTGTCATCTCGCTGTTTAATTTCATTGGGAATTGTTTTATTGTATAAGCAATATATTCATGCTCTGACATTTTTCTGCTACCAACATCGTCAGTTATCATATCGCATTTCTTCTACCTTACAACTTATCATTTCGAATACACTGCAATAACGTCTACTGGTATTTATCCGTTTAGTAATATTTCAAATTTTTCAGATTAATTTTTTGTACTGGTTACGCGTGATTAAAACTGCGAAGTCGATTTTCATTATTGTGCCTTGAAGGATGAAGTATGCGCGAAAAGAATATTTCAACACCCCCCCCCCTCGTGCGACAAGTCCTTCACAAATAATAATAACAATAATAATAATAATAATAATAATAATATTTATAATAATAATAATAATAATTCGTGCAGGGTTGAGAGAGGCTGTGAAAGGCACCAGGTTTTCGTCTCACTACGTTCAAATCGTTTTGAGTGCCCTGAGGTGAAACGCCCGGTCTCAGTAAATCTTTCGGTGCGCTTGTGGCGGTTTGTGAGGGGGAGGCCTACGGTGGTCTAGCCTTCGCGGGAGCGGGGGCGGGGGGCGGGAGGGGGGGCGGGGGCGGGGCGGGGGGGGGCGGGGCGGGGGGGCGGGGCGCGGGGCGGGGGGGGGCGCGCGCCCGCCACCTTGCCTCTGCCGCCCACGCGGCCGAGCGCTGGCTGGCGCGGCGTTGAGTGATTGATGGCCGAGTTACGAACTGACTCAATCCCCTCTAATTGTAAGCCGCGCGGAGCACGCGGCGGCCGCCGAGGCGGAGGAGGAGGCGGAGGAGTAGGCGGAGGAGGAGGAGACGGAGGAGGAGGGCGCGTTAAGGATAAGAGGCGCCTCGAAGAGGAGATAGAGCTCTGCGCGCTTTGCTCTTTGATTTGTAAAGATGTCGATTGCTTCAATTTTTCTGACAAGTGAACGGTGTGCGATTCGAATACAATGCAAAAAGAATACAAGAATATGACATAGTCACACAATTACACTTATCAAACGTCATCTTTTCTATTTGGATATCATTATTCGGACTTATCCTGTTCAGGAGAACAAGTCTTTCAAGAATATTGATTTTCGTTTTCTTCAAATTATTCAAAATTGTATTTTGATGAAACCGAAAAAAATAAAACTAGATGATTTTTTAAACCTAAAGTACAATATCTAGAGAACTTTTGCGAACGACTTCTTCAAGGCGTTGCGCATTATTGACCCACAGGTCAAGGTTCATATTGAAGTGGTCATAATTTGTATGATATGAATCACTGTAATGGGCATTAGAGAAAAATCTCGGGTGACTAAGTTAAGTTTAAGAGAACACAAACGTCTCGTGCCGAAGAAAATCGTTAATGTGTAACATTACCACCAGTACTCCAGTTAAACGAACTAACACATAATCGAACTAGTCGCTTTTTCCGACTAACAAATAAGCAATTAAATATTGACGATAAATTTAACTTCGCAAGATATGACTATTACATCTTTCAATGGAGCCAACTGAAACAGAAAGGCTTCTTCTTCTCGATGATTGTACAGGTGTCTGTCGACCTAAATGTACTAATGCATTTTGATTTGGCGTAATCTTTTGGAATTTCTAGTGATGAAATTTTAACAAACAAATTTTGAGGTCCCTTCTGCGGGCCTACAATGAGTTGTCACACACTTTAAATATAAAATTACATCTCAGAAAAATGAATTATTATTAATTCTGTTTTGTGAAGTGATATATTTAATACCAAATTAATTTTTGATACTGTCAATTTATGTAACAAATTCCTAATTTTCATAATTTCGATAAATTGGTAGCAATGATAAGAATTCTGTGAAGATAATTAGAGTGTATTTGCTCTCAACTCATATCTTCCAATAAGCCTCATAATTAGTTCACTATCAACCAGGCTCAAATTGATCTGTTGAATCGAAATTTATTGAACTATTACCAAAACAGTAAATGTATTACAGTTTCAACGACTCAGACATTTAAACCACTGCTGTTCACATCCCCTACTAAGATACCGACGTGTGACGGACGCGGCAGTACTTGGCCAGTTCCGGTTCGAGAATCAAGCATTCACTCGGCGAAAAATCATATTTTTTCACTACAAGTATCATGACCGCTTCGATACTAGTCAAGTGGGATTTTAGATTTTGAAATCTGAACGGAAATGAAATAAAAAAGGGAAATTATAATAATTATATTAAATTAGTTATTTTCAAAAGTAGTCTTTGTTGTTATTATCGATAGATTTGTCGAAATTGTAAATGTCTTTTATTCTATAAACTGCTAAAAGGACGGTCATGATTCCTTTTAATTTTTATTCTTTAGAAAGATCCCTCATGAAAATATTTCTTCCTCTTGTAAACAGGCCCCTTAATGAAAAAATACAAGGCAATTATTGTCACTAAATATAAAAAGCCGACGACTCCGAACCTAGAAGTTGAAGAACAATTGTAAAAGCCACATGGATATCTGAACGCGCCTTTGGAACCAAGTCCAATTGCTGACCTCAATAAGCCTTTCTTTCCCGGTGCCAAAAACCTGAGCGCTTAGCGCTGGCTCTGAACTACACTCAGCCGGTGCTTGGGAAACGAGACATTGATTGTGGTGTTTGATATTCCGGACACAGCAACTGCAACGGTCGTCAGTAGTGAATGATTTATGCATGGAGGAGGCTGTGTTGCTATCCCGCTGGCTGATGAGATTCGGCGCCGACCAAGTCGTCGTCTTGCGAGGGTTTCCTTCTCAGATATCTCCCCCAACGGGACACCGCCACACCGGGATAAGCTCCGAGCTTTCTACTGGTCTTCCGACTCGTGTGGAAGTGAAGTGCATGTAAGTGTGTGTGTGCGCGCAAAGAGAAAGGATAGAGCAAGGACGAGGAAGAAAAGATCGCACACAGTCCGAGAAAACTTTTTTCAGTGCTCTGCTCCGACGTTCACCTGGTATTTGACAGAGAAACCATGAAGCACTACCAATCAAAGCTCCACTCAGCGTATAGATGGGAAAAGACCTAGGGAAAGGTTATAAGATACATTTATTTGAACTGAAAACGTACATAACCCGGTGGCTGTTAATTTCATAAGATAATGCAGGTAACATGCAAATTAATAAATAAAATATAAATATTAAAATAATAATTATAATAATAACAATAAATAATAATAATAATAATAATAATAATAATAATAATAATAATAATAATAATAATAATCAGCATCATCATCATCAAAGAAAGAACCAAAAAGCTGATAAAACAACGATAATAACAATAATATCGCCGGCAATTGGAGGTGCCACTGGGCGTCGGTCGCCTCCCGAACGCAACAAGCAGCCAGCGGACGCTCGCCGGGGGCGGAGGGCGGAGGGCGGCAGTGGAACGCCCCGCTGCCTTGGCGGTTGCAGCGAGTGCTTCGAAACGCCGCGTCGCGCCACGGGCCCTCGCAGGCATTTGTTCGGGCGCAGGGTGATGGATCGGCTCGCGTGAGCGCGCTGGCGGCGGGCATTAGGGTCTGTCCGGGATTATCCCCCGGTCACTGAGTCACGGGCTGGGGCACCACGAAAACCCTTGAGAACACTCATGCCTCTAAGACTGTTCTTATTTTGGGAAGAGGGCAAAAGACGTAAGTGTTGGTCTATTTTGAAAATAGCGCACTTGAAAATGCGTTACGTTTTATAAAATTAAACTCCTAACACTTCGTTCGTTAGGGTACATGGACAAAGATAACTTATAATGGGGCATTGAGTCAGTGTATAAAGAGTTATTGATGAACAAGTCTGAAAGGAACGATTTTGGGTTCCCACTAAATGACAGTATGAAAGACTGAGCGTGTGTCAAATTATGAGAGGTGAGTGTGAAAATAATGTTTTCCGCGTATTTTAGTGGAATAAAAAGTGTAATATTTTCGGTGCACGTATATAATGATCAAGGATGCCCGGGAAGGAAACGTGGGAACATCACAAAGAAGCTCTTAAGGCAATTATTAGTATATTTTGTCTTATGAGCTACTGGTAAATTCCAAATGGCTGAATCGCAATAAGCAGATGTCAGAAAGACAAATTAACACAGTATTAGATAAGAAACCAATTTACACAATTCGACTGCATTTTTATTTCTGAGTAAATTTTTCTTTCTGAACAAATATATTCATTTTTTGTGAATAATAAACAATTTACATGTTTGCAGAGTGTTTTATGCTACTGCAATGTAAATGTTTGCCTGGAAAGCATATTATCAAATCAATTATTGAGTGCTTATAGCGGCTTAGCCGTCCGGAATATCCAAGTGGCTTATTAGACAAAATATGCTTAAAATTGTCATAAGAGCTTATTTTCGAAGTTTCAACCTTTTCCTCTCCGAACATCCTGTATATAATTCAACATTTCGACCAGAATACCTTTAAGGCGTCTTCCCTCTAGAAATTCAAGAAACTGAGTCAAATACTTCCTCGATCAGTACGTAAAAATCTCAGTTCCTGTGATAGGAAATTAAAGAGAATTCTTTCTCTAATACAGTGCCGACACTATAGGGAAGAGAATCTGTTGCGCCTTTCATCATGAGCAAATTCTGAGAGCTTTAAAGTCGCCTCTCGGAAAGACTTACCTGTTTGCGATGTTAAGAATTAAACACTGCAAGTACTGTGCATTTTTTCTACAAAGAATGTATTCATTACATTGAAACGACGATAATGTATTGTACCTAGCCATAATATGTTTCATAGAATAAACACGCAACAAAATAAGAAATTAAACCACCAAGTTCATGTATATATTTTTTCATTAATTAACTAATCCATAAATTAACATTCCGGCTGACTTCAAGTTCTATCGTTAAGTAACAAACAATTGCTTAAAAAATAAATAACACCTTTGCCAATTATATTAAGAAACGTTTCCAGAAAATAAAAAATTAAAAACATCCCAACGATTCCTTAGAATCCTCTTAATAGCTTCATTAATTTTCGAGAAGTGTGACCTGGTCAAATTATTATTCTGATTTTATTATGTAATTAATTTGCAATATAGAAATGAATAAATTTATAATATTTTTTTTATTTTACGAGTTTCCAAAATTAAACAGTTACTTTAAATATTATTAATTCCGAGATGGTAAGCGATATCTTCATAATGTGAGTTAGAAAATAATTTATCACAAAATTTACATTCTAAAGTTAATTTTCGGGAAACACTTTTCCCGTTTTGAATGTGTAACGTGGAGAAGGAAACACGAGAAAATAGCATTAAGAATAGGAGGGAAAAAAGACATATAACAAAATTTAGAGATAAAAATGTCTAAATAATAAAATTAATAAATAATAATTAAAAATTGCTTCGGGTAGTAAGTAGTTTTTAATTTTTATTTAGTCATTTTTATCTCGTATTTTTGTTGTATTTCTTATATGCTCCCATACTTAATGTTGTATTCTCAGATTTCCTTCTCCATTTTTTAGGCCCCTTGAAGGTTGGAAAAGGATTTCTCTAAAGGTAACATTTTGATGTTGTACGTAAATATTTAATGTTGTGATAACTTATTGTTGTGGTTGATTATTTCTTAACTAACATTAAATATTTTAACTATGTTCTTAAATATATTCCGCAATTGAAGAATGTATGTTGCCGTGGGATATTTATTATGGTGCTCGGATCCGACATTCGCCTAGTGCTGATCGTAAAAACCACGACAAACTATTAAGAGTGGGCGGCCACTAGAATCCTCCTCCAGATAGCGATTGAATTCGACGCAGCTATCTAGCTCGTGTCGAAAATCCTGCCACCGTCCGGACTCGAACCCTAGAACTTCCAGATCAGAGGCTCTGCAGTGGCGTCCGCCAGTGGGAACCAGTTGGGGGACCATTAGGCTCGCTCTTCCGTCTGACCAAGCAAATGTTGCTACGCTACTTTCACCAACTAGCGGAGGAAGGAGGTATTTCTTGGGCAACGAAACAGGCGATTTGAATTTAGCTTAGCTCAGAGGCTAAGCTAAACTTCATTTAGACTTGATCTTTTACATGCAAGTAAATCTACTAACATGGGACAGCCGGCTTTACTTCCCCT